>CABHPP010115931.1:15576-77822 GCA_902168425.1 Peromyscus attwateri
CATTGTACTTATTGTATATAGTTTTTCTTATATTAGTTATAACTTTTTTTCTTTTTATTAGAATAGAAAGGGGAAATATGTTGATATTTTATTTGTGCTGAAATGTGATTTTATTTGTATGTTAGTAAATAAAGTTTCCTGGAGATCAGAGGTAAAAACAAGCCATTAACCAGAAGTCTGGTAGTGGTAGCACAAGCCCTTAATTCAATCACATGGCAGGCAGAGTCTCTGTGTGGTCAAGGACATAGACAAGCGTGTTGATCCGAGTCTTTAATCCCAGGACCAACCATAGAGACCAGGAGGTCTGTATAGACAGGCAGTGACAAAGAAGTCATGTGGCTGGGTTTAAAGCCAATGAGAAGGCAGAACAGGAAAGCAATAAAAAGACAAGTCACACATGGAGAAGCTCTTTCAGGGGAAGCGATGGCAGCAAGTAGTAAGCTAAAGGTAGTCTTGGCTCTTCATTAGTGCTCTGATTTCTTGGGCTTTTAACTCTGTATTTGGCTCTGTGTTTCTTATTTAATAAGACTGTTTAGAATTTGGTCTACATATGTATTCTTGTTACAAGAGGGGAGAAACAAAGCATAGTTACAATCAGATTAAAATGCAACCAAATTCCAACTGTGTAAAAAGCTTCATATCCCACATCTAAGACTCACTCATAAACTTCTAGACTTTAAAAGGCATGGGTGACTCCATCACTCTAGCTCTGCCATGTGCAACATAAAGCTTGTCGTCTAAGCTCAGTTTTGCTTCACTCCACACCTGCCACTATCCTTGATAGTTACACCAGCAAAGGTCCTTGCATCTCCAATATCTTGTCTAAACTATCTGAGGCAGCACCTAGAGCATGGTGCCAAGCTTCAGTCTTTCTCCACCACCCTTCATTCTGAGGGTTCTACAGCAACTGAGGTTACAGCTGCACTAATGACCTCTCCTGATCTCTCAAAGTGCCTAGCCTCTACTCTTTCTATGACCTTTTCATGCCTTCAAAACTGAGTACCACACAAGAGACTCTAACACATTAATATGAAGCCTTTGCCTTCTGTGGGACACAGCCTCTGTGTGCTAATTCTGAGGAAATACTTTCAGAAGACTAACTCAATGATGCTGGTCTCTTGTTAATCAGCACAGTTTTTTCAGCCCCAGCCAACCAGAATCAATTGTGCCTGTAAATCAAAGGTTTAACTTCAGTGGCAACGGTGCCTTGGTAATTAATCACCATTGGTTCTTCTGCTCCAGTTGATCAGAACCCACAGATTATGGAATCCATTAATGGGGAATATTCAGGTCCAGCCCATCAATAGCTCTCTCCCAGGGTCCAGAGAAGAATCTACAACCATCTGATAACCCAATCTTTGATGATATTAAATGAATCTATACACGTGAAACACTTTAACCCATTTGCTTTATTTTTCTGAGTCAGTTCTCTCTCTACACAGCTTCTATTTTGCTCTCTTATTTGTCTCCTTTCTTGCCTGATTCTCCCTGCATCTTTCTGCTGTTCCTTCTAAGAGCTATCTTAATTCCTTCATCTTACTTCTGCTCCATCTTGGTCTTTCTCATCTCATTCTTAATCACCTAGTTCTTCCCCATCTGGCTTTCCTTCATCTTCCATCTCATTCTTCTAGTTCCTCACTAATGTTTTCTTCAAGTCTCTGAGGTTTACAGTTATATACCCATACAATAGCAATGCTTTGGCTAAGGCAAGGTCACCAGGTTTCAGTTCCCTTAGGAGGGTCAATAAGATCCACACAAAAGAGCAGTAATTGCCAGCCATCATCTGCAACCCAAAAAGGAAGTGACTAATGGGGAATAGAATCAACTGAGGGCTAAATTCAGTTAATATCTGAGCAAAGGAGATTTTATGTGCTCAACTATATTCATAAATGTAGTTAGCTAAAATGTTAGGAATCTATCAGTGATGAATGAAAATAAAATTGCCTTATTTTCCTTTGGCCCCTTATCTGTCCAAGCTATCTTGGCTATTGTGGTTTCCTGGCAGGGCATGGAGTACACTCAGTGGCTGGGCAGCCTAAGTCAGCTTGATGTACCTGTAAGTAGAAACCTTTTTGTTCTAAGTTAATAGTTACAACTAGAGATAAGACTTTGGAAAGGGAGAAAGTCAAGCTTAATTAGCACATCTGCCAGGCCTTCTAAAACAGATAGTCTAGATGCTTAAGTCTGTTCTTAGAGATTACAGAGGTATCTCTGATAAGATACTTTTGTCTGTCTGGGAATGGTCCTGGCCCAATGCTGCTAATGACTATAATTACAGGGAGGCTTGAAACTGGGATTCTGGCTGCCTACTGCTATTAGCACAGAAGATTATCTAAACATTCCTTTAGTAGAGGGAAATGGTGCTCTATAAATGACTGACACACTGTTCTTAGGAAAGGAATTGAATGAAAAAGCTACAATAGCATGCAAGAAATTTCATTGCAGGAAAACAGCTAATAATCAGAACCCAATGTCACCTAGACTCCTTGAGCCTCGGCTTGACTTCTGGAAGGCCCTTGGCTTCTTCCAGGTATTAGTTTGCCATAGTCAGCTGAAATCCTACTTCATATTATTGCAGCTTGCAGCAATCCATGCTGTATTAAATAGCTTAATAAAGCAAACTTTGTGTATGGGTGTATATTAGTATAATAAATTTACAAAACAAAATATATAGCTTTTTTAGCTAATCTTGGTGGTCAACAGACTTAGGAAGATGGAAACTCACCTGAGAAATTACTTCTATCAGATTGGCCTGTGAAGAATTAATTGATATAAGAGGGTCCGGTCCAGTGTGTATGGCTCTTTCCTTAGGTAAACAACCCTTGGCTGTATAAGAAAGCTAACTGAGCATTCAATGACAAAAAAGACAGAATTCCTCCATGACTCCTGTTCCAGTTCCTGCCTCTGGATGTCTGCCTTGGGTGCCTACCCTGACTTCATTTTATGATGCATTCACATAGCTGTAAGACAAATAAAAACAATTCTTTCTCTAAATTGGTTTTGTTCATTGTCTTTATCACAGCAATAGATAGCAAACTGAAATAGTAAGTGACTGCTACAGAAGCAACAGACATACCTAGCTATGTGGTTTCAGTTACAGTGCAATTGGCTTCCATATATACTTTCTATCTTTTATATATTTCATTTAAAAATTACCATAACATAAAAATGAATGGATCAACAAGGCATAGAAAGAAATTGATGTATATGTAGAGCTAATATTTTAGTAATACAGTGTAGAGGAAATTAAGACACCATAGTATTCTGATGTAGAAGTTTGTAAAACGGAATGAATGTGAGGGAAATCTGTGTGCTGCTGGGTTATTAATGTAGATGTTAAGCTTTCCTTAGGCAGTAAATGCAGGATCCATGGTGTGTCATGAGCTAGTCATGTAGCACATATGATCCCTACCCTGAATGGACAAATAAATTTCAAAGCAGTTTGAATGAACATGCATAAAGTCTATGAATTCGTTACTGTCTCAGCTCACTTCACACTAAAAAAAATGACCACTCCCAATAAAGAGAATCACAGTCTCCATCTAGTTCAGACCACAAGGTCCATCAAAACCCATCAAGCAGGAGCAACAAAGTGATGTTCCTCCCTTGAAGCCCATCCTACTCTTAGGAGTTCTTGCTCAAATTATCATGATAGATCTCTCTTCACTCTTCTTACTGCTCATTCAGGTTTTCTTGAATAATCTTCATGGGCATGAAATAATAGACTCAGAAGAAGTTGGTTGAGGTGTTATTGGATTGATTATCTGAGTCCCTAACATCCCAAGTTAAGCTCACTAAGAACTTATAAAGGCTCAGTTGTATTCATAGAACATATACCAACTATTTTCAAGGAAAAAAAAAACAACTCTTATTGACCTGTTTTTTTTTCTAAAAATCATTGGACAAATTTGGGTACCATAGCAAGCAAAATAGTATAAATAAATGTTCCTCCCAATTTCCTAACTCTAGGATCTATGATGATTGATACCATGAGATGAGGTCAGAGCGAATGTATGAGTGAACAGAGGCTTTTCCAGGAGTGTTATTAAACATAAAGTACTATTCAGAATATTTCTGTTAGTGGCATCTTTTCCCTAACCATGCTGGGAAACTTTAATGATGATGGGTAAACCCTAATCCTGTAGAAAATGGAGTAAGTTATGATTTAGCTGAGTTGAAGAAGAATAACATGAGGAATGGGAAGGGATGGCATGAAAGGGAGAATCTTCTAGGAAAGGATATTATATGCAAAGTTTTGATGCACAAGGATGTTTCAAAGAGTTAGTTCTAGGAGTTGTATGTATTCCTGTATGCCTGAGATATCAAAAAAACTGTGGAAAATTATAAAATTGAGGGTCAGAGAAAGAATTAAGGGGAATATTGACATTATATCATAATATATATATATATATATATGTGCATACATATATGTTCATTTTCATAGAAATTGTAAAAGGATGGCCACAAACCATTTTTATTAACAGTAGTTCTAGAGTCATATTGAAGAATCTTAACAAAAGAATAAGAATTCATATGAGATAATGAAGCCCCAGATTCAGCTTTCTTTATAGGTACAGGTGGATATACTTTGCCTCCCTTGAGTGTGGGGAAAAACAGACTGCCATCTACTTCCAATCAAATTAGAAGCTGTGCTGTGGGATGTCATTCTGTATGCTGTGATATGTGTTGCTCTGATTGGTTGATAAATAAAATGGTAATTGGCCAGTAGCCAAGCAGGAAGTATAGGTGGCGCAGGAAGACTAAAGGAATGCTGGGAAGATGAAGAGCAGAGTCAAGAGTCACCAGCCAGACACAGAGGAAGCAAGATGTCAAGGCAGAACTGAGAAAAGGTACCAAGTCGTGTGGCTAAACATAGATAAGAATTATGGGTTAATTTAAGTGTAAGAGTTAGTCAGTAATAAGCCTGAGCTAATGGCCAAGCAGTTATAATTAATATAAGCTTCTGAGTGATTATTTTATAAGTGGGCTGCAGAACTGTGGGACCCTGGTGGACTGGAGAGACATCCAACATCCAAGGGTGTTTCAAGAGGAGTTTGACATGTGTTCCCTGAGATACCTTTGATTCTTATCTGAAAATATTGGGTATTGAAAAGTCATGTCTTAAATTTATCTCTGTGCCTACACAATAAAAAAAAAAAAACAAAGTTTTTCATTGAATGGCCTGCTCTTCTGGAGTTTGTTGACTGAAAATTAAAAAAAAAATCTGAGGGTCAGATGGTGAGCCTGTAGGAAATGACTGTCACAATTAAATCTTAAAAAGGTCAAATTCTGCAGTCTCAAGTTTACCAACATCTAGTTATCATTGTTAAACAAGTGTAACTTGTTTCTTACTTCCTTCCCTCATACTTACCATTTTGCAAAGAGATCAGAAGGGAAGATGTGGCATGATATCAGTCACTCATGAATTTATCAAATACCTCTTGAATGCAGTTTTTGCCATGTTCCAGGAAAGAATGATGTAGAAAATTAACAACAACAAAATTCCATCCTTGCTAGAGTTTGAAAAATGATTGAAAGACAAATAAAAATTTCCCTCTATTGTTATGATAGATGGAATAGTTTTAACTGAAAAGCTCATGGGTAGTTGTGTTTAAAGATCTGGTCCCTAGATAATTGTCCAGTTTGGAGAGGTTGAAGAATCTTTGGAAATGGCTTATTAAGATGGGTCATTGCAGAAAGGCTTTTTAAGTATTTATCCCATCCCAACTTCTAGTCCTGTTATCTGCTTCCTAATCTACAAGCTATGCTACTGTAACAGAGTAGTCATTCAAGCCACCCTACCTGTCTTCAGTGATGAAATGCATCCTTTGAAACTATGAGCCAAAATAGAGCTTTCCTCCCTTAAGTTGCCTCTGTCAGGTATATTCTCACAATGATGAAAAAAGTAACTAGAACTGACATTAAAGAAGTTGCAATTGGTATGCTCTTCCCTGGGGAAGACTATGTCTCCCACTCTCAACTTTCCTTAGTTGCCTGTTGTTCTTTGTCTAGAATTAAGATGTCCTGACCTTTCCCCCTGTCCACATTAGCATGTCTACTGGTTTCATTCTTATTCATCTCATGTTTAGGCAGCACGTTGTAACAGGAATCTTAAAAGTTCTTATTAATAAAATCAAACCTGAGCCGGGTATTGGGGTGAACACTGGAAGGTCAGAGACACAGAATAAGCCACAGCTATCTCACCTCGCCGGATCCTCAGCTGGTTTTGTTTCCTCAGACTGGAAGCCTCTATGTCCTCATATCCAAATGACTCTCAGCTGAACTGCTGCTAGAAGCCTGAATGCTTAACCAGCCCAAATGCTTCTCTAGGCCAAATGCCTCTAGTTTCTGGTCTTTACGCCTTATATACCTTTTTGCTTTCTTCCACCACTCCCTGAGATTAAAGGCTGGCTTTCTGGGATTAAAGGCGTGAGTCACCATGCTTGGCTGTTTCCAATGTGGCCTTGAACTCACAGAGATCCAGAGGTATTTCCATCTCTGGAATGCTAGGATTAAAGGCGTGTGCTACCACTGCCTAACCTCTGTTTAACATTGTGGCTGTTCTGTCTCTGACCCCAGATAAGTTTATTAAGGTACACAATATTTTGGGGAACACAATACCACCACAGCACGTTGATGAGATTTAATGAGTATTGGTTCTTTGACATTACTAGAAGACACAATCTCACAGCAAACTCCTTGTTTACATTCTTTCCTCCTCCTCTTTGAGAATGAATCCTAAACCTTAAGTAATGCCAAATGGTCAGTCCTGAAAACTACATATAAGTAACATTATGTGAATTGAGTATGTTGTTTTAAGAATATATATGTGTATATGATATATAGATAGATATATACACATGTAACAACAATTAAATAAACATATGCTGTGCATTTGAAAGAGAGCAAAAGACTGTGTGGTAGATGAAGTTACATTGGAGGGTTTGGAGAAAGGAAAGAGAATGATATAATCCCTAAAATTTTGTTAAAGAAGTTATAGATGTGAGTTTGAATGTGAATGTTACAAGAACAAATGAAGTTTATGCCTTAGTGTTTTTTTTTCTTTAATTTTTTTGTGTATGGATGTTTTGCCTGAATGTATGTCTTTGTATTATGTGTGTGCCTGGTGACCAAGGAGACCAGAGAGGTCATTAGATCTCATGGGAATGGAGTTGCATATAATTGTCAACTAACATGTGAGTGCAGGGAATTTAATCCAGATCCTCAGCCTGTTAAGGTTAAGCCTGTACTCTTAACCCCATAGTTTTTGTTTGCTTTTGTTTAACACACACCCAATCCTCGAGTTCATTTTTAAATATCTACTGCATATTTCTGTACATGATGAAAAAAAAAACACAGGAGGAATTAGGAACAGCTGCTATTCACAAAACAGGGAAAGTCAGAAAATGTGGAACTGAGGAGTATGTATAAATGTTCTTGTATGTACCTGATGAGTTTTCAGTTTTACATATCCTATATCTGAAACATCTATGAATCATTCAGCTGAGAATTCCAAGTGCAGACTTACAGATACAGATTTGAAGCTAAAAAATGTAATGTGTTTACATAATAAAAACTGCCATTACTGTGTAAAGAGTGACTGAAGCCTTAAAACAGTGGTTGTGAAAGGTCATGACCCCTTTGAGGGGGGTCAAATGACCCTTTCAGAGGAGTCGCCTAAGACCATTAGAAAACACAGATATTTACATTATGATTCATAACAGTAGCAAAATTACAGTTATGACACAGCAATGAAAATAATTTTGTGGTTGGGGGTCACCATAAAATGAGGAATTGTATTAAAGGGTCATAGCATTAGGAAAGTTGAGAGCCACTGCCTCAAAAGCCCATGAATTTCCACACGTCAGGTACAAGAAACGTTAATAATGAAGAGAAAGTAGAGAAAAGCTTTTAGAAGCATCAATAAATATATACTGAACAGGCAGAGAAATAATAATTGTATCAGGAGAGTAAGAAAAATTTAGCCAGACAGGTTGAAGACAAGAGTGTCTTAATATTTGCAAGTGGGGGGGGAAGGTGATTTTAAAAAATAAGGAAAGGAGAAACAGTCTCCCAAATACCTTGGAAGAGTCAATTAACCTAAGGAGTAGTGAGCAGCCATAAAGGTGAGAGCTTTGGAGATTGACATCATTGATGGTTTTTAATAGAATAGTTGAGGGTAGAAGCAGAATAGATAATAACATATGTAACACAAATTGCTAAATGGTCTTATGATTAAAAACCTGTAGCCTGATATAGGGATACATACTGAAAGATTAAAGAGACAAAAGAACAAGCCACATATTACCTCTAGGACTCCTCAGCCTGAAAAAATCTTTCCTTAGCTGAAAGACTTTAGTTCTTGTCTCCTCACACCTTATATACCTTTCTCCACCTACCCATATCATTTCCTGTCTCAAATTTCTTAGTGCTGGGATTAATGGCGTGTGTGCTTCCCAAGTATTGGGATTAAAGACATGTGCCACCACTGCCTGGCTCTGTTTCTTTCCTAGACTGAGTCAATCTCATGTAGTCTAGGGTGGCTTTGAACTTGCAGAGATTCAGATCTCTGCCTCCCCATGCTAGGGTTAAACCATTGCCTGCCTTCTATGTTTAATCTAGTGGTTTATTCTGTTCTCTGATCTTCAGGCAAATGTACTAGGGTACACAACATATCATCACAGACATATGACAGAACACTGATTTTGTTTATTGAAAACAATTTTATACAGTTTATTCTAATCATAGTTTCCCCTCCTTCATCTACTCTCAGATTATCCCCACCTCCCCACCCAGTCACACCTTCTTTCTCTTTAGAAAAGAAACAGGTAAAACATAAAATAAACAAAACAAAAAAGAAAGAGCACAAGAAATGCACACAAATAAAAGCTATAAAAACATGATATCAGAAACCATAATAGTCAAGCAAAAATATTGGTAAGGTGAAAAAACAAACAAGCACCTGGTGGTGGTGGCGCATGCCTTTAATCCCAGCACTCGGGAGGCAGAGGCAGGTGGATCTCTGTGAGTTCGAGGCCAACCTGGGCTACAGAGTGAGTTCCAGGAAAGGCGCAAAGCTACACAGAGAAACCCTGTCTCAAAAAACAAACAAACAAAACAAACAAAAAACAAAAAAACAAGCAAAAGCCCAAAGAAAGGGAGCAGGAAGGATCAGGTGGTAAGGAAGGAAGACTGGAGGAATAGAATTCAGGAAGATATAGCTGCAACTGGGGAGCATGGGGATGGGTGGAGTGGAAAAGTAGTGCACTGAAAACTTCCTGGGAACTATGAGGGTGACCCTAGTGGGGACTCCTAGTAATAGAGGACACAGATTCTGAACTGGCCATTTTTTGTACGCAGGCAAGGCTTCCAGTGGTGAGATTGGGTTACATTCAGCTGAGAAATTCGCTGAGGAGGTCCAGTGTAGATCATTAAACAACCCAAGCTGATGCTAGGACACTAGGTGGCTCCCTGAAAACTGACAGAAGGCCCCATGGCGGAAGACAACATCCACACAGCTCATTGAACATAGAGTTGATGCAGGCTGTTAGGTCTCAAACCTGGGGCAAATGACTGAGACAAACATTAACATATGAAAACGACTCTGGTCACAATGTTTTCCCTGCATCCCTCACTCCATATCTACTACAGGGCACTCCTGGCTGGCATACCCTGTCTCCTGCCCTAAATTTCTCCAGCCCAGGGGAAGTGCTGAGCTGCCCTATCCACAGGTGTCCTTCCCTATATAATCCAGCCATTTTGTTTACCTAGTCTTTTTGTCTACCTCTTTTGGGCCTCCTGGCTGAGGCATCTGGTTCCCCTCTCTCTTCTCTCTTGCCCTCCCTTGTCTCCTCACATGGTTCAGGGTCATGTCTACTCTGGATTCTCCCAGATGTCCCTGCCTCTGACTACACTCCTTCTCTTATCTACAATATACTTCTTATACTGTCTATCTACATATATATGCATAGGTAAATAGTAGATATATAGGTAGATAGATAGATGTGAATGAAAGCAGTAGAAGATGAAATGCCTAGAAAAATAGCATTGAGTTAATTTTCTGTTGGTCATCTACTGCTGGTTGGTACCAACTGATTAAAAACAACATACATACAAACTTCAAAATGGTATTCTTTAGAGCAAAGTCAGATTCCAAGTTTCAATATTATGGTACATTGAAGTTTTTCTGTGGATGACCCAAAGTAGCCTGGTATTGCTTACTGTGTTCTGGAGAGTTAATAAAGCAATATTTGTCTATATACTCAGTCTCATAGATTAACCTTAGGGCCCTGAGATTATGACTATGTATCTCATTTTGAGAAGTATGGCATCATATCGCTTTGAGAATACATTGCATTTCTAAGTTGTAATTTATATAAAGAATAGATGTAATAGTGTTAAATTGTTAATGTTTATACTCAGCTCTCTCTCTCTCTCTCTAATTACTACAGGTTTTGAACTGGAGAGATATTTATCCATTTTCATAAATTTATGTTCCATTCTGTTTTCTCATATGAGCATAGGGATTAAATCAAGCACAAATTTTGGAATGAGTTAATTTTATAACATCTCTGATCATTTTTGGTCCTGCATCAACTGATTAAAGCATGTCATCAAGTAGAAAATCAGAACCTAAAATGATGGCATTACATTACAGCCAGATCTTCATGAAGCCAAGGCCTTGGACTGTACTTGTCCCAGTGGGCACTGTGACTCAGGTAGCCTCCTGAAGGGAAATGCCCCAGTTGTTTGCTGACACACACATCTGAGGCAACAGCATTGCAGCAGGGCTTCAGAACTGTGCTGTCCTTATCACCAACCTGAAAGCAGTCACCCACAGAGTAAGCTTTTCCCAGCTGGAAGCTGCTTTCACAGAGATGATGCTTTCAGCTTGTTAACATTTTTCACCAATTTCTGGGAGCCTGCAATTAATTAAGAATTTGGGCAGAGGTGGAATTTGAAGAACTAAATTGATAATACACTCAAGCTAAGATTCCTGGAGATTCACTGAGTGAGTTGGGCCACTATTTGGGAAATTAGACGCTCAATATGGCACTAGATTCCAAACAACTGTGTCTCTGCTGTACTTCACTTTTATCAGTCTCCTAGTTTAGTGCTTTCACTGATATTGTCTACATAGCCCAACACTTCCCCTACATTCTCAGTCTTCATGTGTTTACCTGGAGTGACTTCTGTCAATTCTTAGTTATCTTTATCTTCCACACTTACAGTTTACCTTTACCCAGACATGACTAGAAAATCTGACATTCTACATTTTCTTCCTCAAATCTCCTTAGCTATAAATCCCCAAGTGATTATGTGGAATATGTATTTAAAAAATGTCTTTTGACCTAAAGGAGATCTATTTTTAATTGCTATTTGCAACAATTCTATCTTGTAATCTTATTGGAATTTTTAAAACTGCATTGAATCTCTGTATCTACATTTCTGGGGCAAGAACCTTTACTTCATATCATGAAGAGTAAGTAGATATGAACGACATAACTCTTAGCTCAGCATGTGTCATATGATAGACGCTGAATCAAGGCTATATATATGCAGCTTTTGTTATGTTGCTATTTCATAAATTTTAGCTTTAGAAATAGACAACAAACGTGATTGCTAAATTGCTCTCACTTTACCCTTCCTAAACGAACACAGCATTTACCAAGCAGTATATGAAACATAGGAGAAATATGGTGAACATTTAATAAATTAGTAAATGTTAATATGCCTGAATGGAAAGTGATTCTATAGTTCATATTAGTGTTTCATCCACCAGCTATTATTGCTAGTAGTTGTTTCTCTTTTTAAAATAAAATTTCACATTATTTATTATCATTTTTGTATATACAGTCATATAGGCAGGTACATATGCAACCACATATATGAAGGTCAGAGACCAGCTTTCAGAAACTGCTTGTCTCCTTCCATTACATGGGTTTTGGAAACTGAACTCAAGTTGTTTGCCTTGGTGGCAAGTACCTTTATCTGCTGAGACATGTTGCTGAACCCACCAGTGTCTGTTTCTTATTTTATATTAATGCTCATAAAATGTTTGCTATTTTTCTTAGTTTCTTATATTGTTGAATAATTGCCAAATACTTCAATCTTAAGCTTCCAGATCTACCAATGAAATGAAACATAATAAATGTACCCTCATTATACAGTGTTATTGCTATATTTAAGACAAAACAGGGTTATCTCAGTGATTGCCCTAAAAAATATAGTTACCAACTCTTCCAGTATAACAGTCACTATTTCTGTTGATGAGTGAGTACTGGATCTGATTCAGTCCACCTGAATACCTAGCAAGTCATTTCAGTTTGGTTGCCTTCCAGCTTCATGAAACTATCTTGACTTTCAACCTATCACTCCTCCAATACTAGTTTTCATTTTATCCTGTGGGGTTTTAAAGAACATTTAGAAGGCCACACTATCTCAGCTGAAAGCTGAAAGCCTAGTGCTCCTTGGTGAAACAGTGACTCAGATGCTGGAGGCTGGACATGTTCGTTATTATTCCCTACAGAGGTGGACTAAATCTTTCACTGCAAGACATCATCCTTCCAATTAGCCTTTAAAAGCTTTAGTCTTTTTCCTTAGTCCAATATTCATAATGATTCTATCATTTTCTTAATAAAACAAAGGTGGCAATTCAAATAATGCTTCTCAAATCCTTTCAGTGACTTCTATTTTCATTGGTTAGCATCTCTTATACCTTTGACAGAATAGCCATGTAACCTCATTTTCCCCATGTCTTACATTCTTCTTCCCATAGACTTGATCTGCATCCAAAGTACTATCCTCACTTTCCCATTATGTTTCACATTATGTATTATATTTACATAGAAATCTTCTAGTTTTTAAGTCCCTAGAGGAGAACATGGAAACATGTGCATCACATAAAATGAGGAGAATAACACTGAATTTAATCTAATATTATAAATATTTTAAATTGTATTTTAATATATAAATCATTCTTTTATGAATGAATTGATTCCAAACTCTACTAAGTTGTGTGAATATTTTGTTTGTGTAGTCTGTGAACAGAACTTCTAGCAAACTTTTAGTACATGATCCATTTTATTTTTAATACCATAGGTTTTCTCCTGTCTGTTTATATTTGAAAAACTTGGGTCATTCATAAGAATCTGTATATTTTCTAAATTAATAATACCCTGACACCTCAGGGCAATGCTAAACCTGAATATCCTTTAGAGTGATGGACTATGAATTATTTAGTTAGGTTACTGCTGTGCCAGAAAATACCAACTAGCAAATCCATTTCTAAGCAGCATGCTCTGATTTCCAAGTTTAAGGCAATGAAACAAAGAAGGATTTAGAGCAAGAGGACTGAATTGGAATGAAAGAAAATGCAGCATCTCAGGCATCTCAGCACATGATTTGAAGAGAGAATATTTTTAACATCACATTTTTTTAAGAGACCGGAATAGATTTTTAAATTGGATTCATGTATTTTAGGCACATGTAGGGATGTGTACTCACTCTTATAGTTCATAAATGCAATAGCAGCAAAGCATGCATAAACTGCTGGAATTCCCCCTTATATATTTATGCTTATATTGCTAGATTATATCAGGATTTCCTTATGTTTTATTTGTTATTTAAAAGGCACACCAGACTCTTGCTTTAATAAGGAATAACAGTTGTTAGCTGACATATTTAAAGAAACTTGAGTCATAATTTTAGAAAAGCATGATCTGAATCCCTACAACATTTGAATAGATTAACTCAGTTTTATTTATGGAGCTTAACATAGATATCACTTTGTGAGTTGAGCATCAAAATAACTCTGTAGGAATGTGATATTACTGCCATTGTTACCTCCATTTATCAATGAAGTCTTTGAGATAAAGAATTACAATAACAAAAAATGATTATTTTAAGTCAAAAGGCAGCACTAGAAGTGATATACAATGCCCAGTGTTCCTATATTATTTTAATTCTATATTCTATTATAGGTTTTTGTCTTTATATCATGTATTTGGTTCTGTAGATGAGTACAAAGATTGAGAAAAGGTGTCATTCTATTATTAGCACTTGTAGACATATAAATCAATGATTGTGGATAGGAAAAGATTGGCTGGTAGAGGATCAGAAAAAAATATGCAGCTAATTATAACTGACAATTCTTACATCATATTGGCCTGCATGGGGGCCATTTTCTTTCAAACCACAACATCCAACATCCTTAAATATCTAAATAGGAGCAGACACTAGGAAAGTTTGAACTGTATAATGCTTGTGTTTTAAAGGTGCTTTTTACAAAATTAAAAAGAAAACTTGGCTATTGTACTTACGTATATATATATAGATAGATAGATAGTTAGATAGATTAGATAGATTAGATAGATGGATGGATGGATAGATAGACAGACAGAAAAACAGAAAGACAGACAGACACAGACAGGCAGACAGATATAGATATAGATATATAGATATGCATATGCACTGTGACAAAGTAATGAAAAATGTGGTTTTGACATCAAGTTGGCTAGGCCAAAATTGCTAACTAAAAGAAAATATGATATTATTGTGCAACCAATTGTGACAAAGCAATCATCTTTGATGTAACACATAGTTTCTGTGGGTAGGAATTTTGGACAATTCAGAAAGTGGTTCTGGAATCCAATTTCTCATGAGTTAAGATCAAACAGTCCTTTCCACTCATTTTAAGGTTTGGCCAAAGCTGGAGGGATTCCTTTAAAGCTGTCTTATCCTCAATTCAGTAGCTATTGATAGAAGGTTTCTTTTCCCTATTACGTATGTGAACCTGTAGCTGGAGTTATCTCCAGTCCCTCCTGGGTCTGCAGCCACTCAGACCCAAATAAACACACAGACTCATATTATTTAAACTGTTAAGCCTAATGGCTCAGGCTTCTTGATATCTAGTTCTTATATCTTAAATTAACCCATTTCTGTTAACCTGTAAGTTGCCATCTATAAGTGGCCAATCAGCACTTTATTTGTTAACCAATCAGAGCAACACATTCACAGCATACAGATATCCACAGCATGAGTCCATTGTGGGGGCCATTCAGAATACAACAGTTGGCTTCTACCGTACCTAATGGTTCCAAGAGGGTCAAACCTATCAGATACTATAATGCATTTAATAATCAAGACTCTGATACTGCATAATTCTCTAATTTTGCTGTTTATTTTTTGTGTTAGCATAATGTAGAGAGGTTTAAATGAAGTTTTTAATTCTAGAAAGGGGGTTTATCATTGAAAATATTTATGGAAACCAGTAATATATGTTCAGAAGTTTAGAGACAATAGGTCTCATAGGAAAGGTCTCAAATGTCTTATATTAGGAAAACACTGATGAACAAGATTAGAATGCTTTGACAACACTGAAATCTTTTCTGTCATTTAATGACCTTTGAAACCATTGTCCTATATCAAATAACTATGTTCCATTGGTCAAATATCCTCTGAAGCCATTTATTTTTAATCTTTGAAAGATAAATTAACTGAGAGTAATTTTAAATAGTAATAAAAATAAGTATACAAATGATGGGTAGGTGATGATGATGAAAGATAGATAGATAGATACATACATACCTAGATATATAGATAGACAGATAATAGACTATATGTAGCTTGTTTCATAATGATTCATGAATATATATGTATATACAATTAATAAAATGGCAGTGTTTATATTTTGCTACCTTGTAGGTTATATAGACATGGATAAATAAATATATATCTTCTCAGCTAGAAGACTAAATAATTATATTATTCTAAACTCTAAGTTAACTGAATTATGAAAAGTAATTAAATATATTAAGATTCTTGTTCAAGCATATTCTAAAATACCTTAGCTGCAGACAAATAAGTTTTCATGCTGACCTATGTTTCAGAAGTGCATATGGATTCTATTTGGATATATATGTAACTTAGAATAGTGTTCTATAAAATATTTCAATAATTCATTTTCACTGCCTAATCTATTGTCTCACTTCCCAATTTTTCATAAACTACTTTTTTTTACAACTTAATATCCATTTACAATGCTTTTCTGTGTTACTGTTAAATACATTGCAAGTACTGCACTTTGGGGTATATTAGTTGGTTTATTTCAGTTTCTGCTTATCCTGTGGGAATCAATTTTTATCATCATCAAGACTTAACATTTGAAAAAATGTTAAGGGTACTGGAGCAGTGAATGTCCACCCCACTATTGTTTTCATCTCTGCTTTGTAATGAGATATTTGGGGACAATAAATCATACTGTCCTAAGTAAAAATCTACTGTTTTCATTTTTTGTTGGTTTGAATGAGAATGCTCCCCATAGGGTCATATATTTGAATACTTGGTTTCCAATTGGTGGAACTATTTGAGAAGGTCTGGCCTTGTTGGACAAGGTATGTTACTAGGAATGAGCTGTGAGGTTTCAAAAACCTATGCCATTCTGTGTTAGCTCTTCCCCTGTCTCTCTCTTTCTTCTTTGTGCAATCAAAATGTAAGTTCTCAGCCACTGCTCCACTGCCATGCCTGCCTACCTGCTGGCATGCCCCTGCCATGATGGTCATGGACTTACCCTTTGAAGATGTAAGCCACCAATAAACTCATTTTTCTATGAGTTGCCTTGGTCATAGAATCCCTTAATGGCCATAGAAAAGTAACTAAGGCACAACATGTTGCTTGAGAATTTTTCTCCCAAGTCCGCCAGTCCCGGAGCCCACTTACAAAATAAACACACAGACTCTTACATTATTTAAACTGCTTGGCCATTAGCTCAGGCCTATCATTGTCTAGCTCTTACTCTTATTTTTAGCCCATTTCTATTAATCTCTACTTTGTCATGTGGCTTGTGGCTTACCGGTACTTTACATCTTTCTTTTCCTCGCGGCGGCTCAGGCAGTCTCCTCCTCCACCTTCCTTTTCCCTCAATTCTCCTCTCTGTTAGTCCCGCCTATACTTCCTGTCTGGCTACTGGCCAATCAGTGCTTTATTAACATATTTGTCATACAGAACATCCCACAGCACTTCCCCTTTTCTTCTTTTTCAAAAAGGAAGGTTTTAACTTTAACATAGTAAAATTACATAAAACAAAACAATTATCGAGCAAGAATTACAGTTACAATATTAAAGAAGATATCCTATCTATCTTATATTTGTGAGTTTAAGGTTTTATATCTAACTTATCTTTTATCATAACTAAGAAAATTGTAAGTATTTAATTTAATTTAATTTAAGCAGTTTTTTTTTTTTTACTTTGTAATTCATTCTGGGATTCAGTTTATTATTACTTGGTTAATGATGAAGACCATATGGACATTTTAGACAACATATGAATTGTAATATGTAAGAGCACATAATCACTACTGCTATTACTGTTAGTACCATCCCTGCTCTAAGCACAGTGATATCAACTCAAAGCAAAGTCCAGATATAATATCCAAGTTTATGCCTAGATGTTCTCACTGTTTCCCTCATTTTACCATCAAATCTTGTACATTTTAGTCAATGCTTTCATCATTATGACCACAAGACTTGTCTACAACTGCTGCTCAAAGTACCCGCTCATACTTTTGTAGATCATCTGTAAGACATTCTACTCTCTTGCAGTCTAGAATGGCAAAGGGCAAAGGGGGAATAATGAAAGTAATTTCAAGTAGAAAAATTACATTGTGTTTGCAGTTATGTACCTATCACAAACATAGATCTATGAGTTCAAAGCAGAGATAAAGTAACGATGGATTAAACATTTTGAATATGCTATGGAGATTATTTTCAAATATCTTAAAGATAGTCTTTGGAAAATGGGAATTAAATATTTACACAGTTAGCTTCTTTTGAAAGAAAGAAAATAAATAGATCCTGGTATCCTTGGGTATGCTGACAATCTAGGACAACTGTTCTGTTCTATTTTCTAGAGATTACTGTATCCTTGACTTAACTCTTCTAGATGGTCTGAAGATATTTTACTGTTGGTCATAACAAGGATTTATTCTGTTCGACTCAATTGACACTTGCTATGAGTCTGTGTACATTTTAACTTCAATTTCTTTATCTGAAAATGCAAATAAATTATTTTAGGCTTCAGGTGTGGTGATATTGTGTCCCCCAGTATATTGTGCACCTTAATAAACTTATCTGGGGTCAGAGATCAGAACAGCCACTAGATAGACATAGAGGCCAGAAAATGGTGGCACACACACCTTTAATCCTAGCATTCTGGGGCCAGAGATCCATCTGGATCTCTATGAGTTCAAAGTCACACTAGAAACAACCAGGCATGGTGACACACAACTTTAATCCCAGGAAGTGATGGCAGGAAGCAGAAAGGTATATAAGGCATGAAAACCAGGAACTAGAGTCTGTTAAGCTTTTAGGCTTTTGATGAACAGTTCAGCTGAGATCCATTCAGATGGGAACACAGAGGCTTCCAGTTTGAGGAAATGAGATCAGCTGAGGAATTGGTAAAATGAGGGAAATTAGCTGTGGCTGGTTCTGTTTCTCTGATCTTTCTGCATTTACCACAATACCTGGCTCCAGGTTTGTTTTTATTAATAAGACCTTCTAAGATTTGTGCTACATTCAGGGGGATTATTTGAGATGCGATTGTTATTTTCCAGATTGGCCTCACAGCTATTTATTTTTATGTGACTATATAAACACAGGTGTGTATTTGCTGATATTTTGCTTATTTGTATGAAAAAAGAAGAATCATTTACAAACAGCCAAGTTTTGTAAGCTCTTGAGACCGGGAACTGGATCTTACTCACTTTTCTATTCCTCATAATTGAGAAAAGTGGCTTGCACAGGAAGTTGTGCAGAAAATGAATTGTTCTTTATATTCAGATGTCCTCAGTGAAGACACTGCTTTCACATTTAAACTCCCTGAAGGTCTTAAATGCATTGTTTTCATTTGAAACACTATGCAATGTCATGATGAGGTTATTGAGTGTTTTATGATGCCATTAGACAATAAAGAAAAGATTGCTCATTTACTTTTAGTACTTATGTGAGTGTTCACTTCTGTGCCCCTTTGTTATAAACAGCACAATAATGTTTTTATATATTGACTCTACTTCAAACCCTGAGCATATTAGGGATATTTAATTTAGTAAAGAGTTGCTCAGTGTTCAGTTACTCTAGTGTTATTTCTATCAGGAATCTTCCTGAACATCATCCTTCAATATTTATCACCTTTGAATCTGTGTATCACGAATCTTAAAGGTACTTATTAATAAAATCAAACCTGAGGCCAGTTATTGGGGTGAATGCTGGAAGGTCAGAGAAGCAGAACAAGCCACAGCTAACCTCACCTGGCCAACTTCTCAGCTGATCTTGTTTCCTCAGACTGGAAGCCTCTGTGTCTTCATATCTGAATGGCTCTCAGCTAAACTGATGCTAGAAGCCTGAAAGCTTAACCAGCCAAAATGCTTTTAGTTTCTGGCCATAGAAGACCTGGAGGTCTGTATAGATGGGCAGTGATGAAGAGGTCATGTGGTTGGGTTTATAACCAATGAAAAGGCAGAACAGAAAGTCTATAAAAAGACAGAGACACAGAAAGGAGGTCTCTTGCGGAGGGAAGAACAGGAGTGGCAGTGAAGGGTAAGGTTTTTAGTGCTTAGCTATTACTCTGACCTCTTGGGCTTTCATCTCTGAAAAAAAAAGGCATGAGAGCAAGAAACTAGAAGCATTCTGGCTGGTTAAGCTTTCAGGCTTCTAGCAGCAGTTCAGCTGAGAGCCATTCGGATATGAGGACACAGAGGCTTCCAGTCTAAGGAAAGAAGATCAGCTGAGGAACTGGCAAGGTGAGGAAGCTCTGGCCTGTTCTGTCTCTCTGATCTTCCAGCATTCACCCCAATAACTGGCCTCAGGCTTGATTTTATTAATAAGACCTTCTAAGATTCAGGCTACATCTGACACCCAATGTTCCTGGTACAAATTAGAGAAAAAGCTACTTGCCTGTGGCCTTGTGGGCCCCAGCTCAGGCCCTAGCTACACTTGGCCGGTTGTGGTGGCTCATGCCGATAGGATTTATTGAGGAAGGCAGAGGCAGAAGGATCCCGAGTTTGAGGCCGGCCTAGGAGGCTTGGGAGAAGCTTTGGCCTGGGCTGAACCACAAACAGTATTGGGACCATGGGGGCAGAGGCTGCTGCTCCGAGTTGCTGGCTCCTTCTCATCATGTTGGAGACTGCAGTGATGCTGCTAGCTGGAACAAAAGGTTTACAGCTGCTTGTTCAGAGAAGAATTGCCAGGACCATCATGTTACAAGAAAACATTGACAAAGGTCAGTTTGGAAAAGTTTGACAGGACAAATGGTGGGGAGAAATTGCTGTGAAGGGAAGAACATTCATGGTTCCGAGAGACAGACATTTATCAGACTGTGATTGCTCCAAACCACAGAGGAAGCACACACACACACACACACACACACACACACACACAAAGTCTTCAGGGAAACATGACCACACCTAACAGCAGCTTTGAAATCTTCAAAAAGACGGGATCCCACAACGACAATTCCACATGGACTATGATAAAGCCATTAAGCTGATTAACACTATGGAAAGAATGACTCTGGACTACAAACTACTCAGGACAATTTTGAGATGACTAGCTGAGATGATCCAGCCTGACAGACTACTTGAACAAGGACTTGAAACAAGCCCTGCACTTTCTCATTATGCAGCGACTGGAAAAATGATACAGGACTTGACAATTAGCCCAAAAATTTCCTTACAGGATTCCTTAAAGACGTCTTTGCCCCTAGAAATCAGGAAGTAATTTTAAGAAAAAGACACCCACATTCCCAAGAAGTGGGGTGGGTAGTTTTTGGTCGTTTAATGAGTTGTGGATATTGTCATTGTTTATGATGGTTGGTTACAAGTTGTTAATTGTTAATGGTCAGGAAAAAAGCTGAACAAGGAGATTAGATTCAGAGTTTTTGTTTAAAAAAAAGAAAAAGAAAAAAGAGAATATAGATAGGAGGTAGATCATTGAATCTACTCTGAGAAAAAAGATAAAGAAATAGGATAAATGGGTAGATCATTGAATTTACTCTAAAAAGAAAAAGGGGAAGATATAAAAATGACAAAAGGTAGATTATTGAATCTATTATGAAAAGAAAAAAGAGAGAATATGGATATGATAAGATAAAAAGGTCAATTATTGAATCTACCTTTAAAATCAAACTATTTGTTTTACATAGGATAAGTAATGAAATTTTTTGTCTGAGTTCATCAAATGTTACTGGATTGGACATTGTTAATATATATAATGGAATTTTTTGTCTGAATTTGTCAAATGCAAATGGACTAGACATTGTTTAAGTATTTATTGCTTGTATATATTGTATATAGTTATTGTACTTATTGGATATAGTTTTTCTTGTATTAGTTATAAGCTTGTTTTAATTTTAGACAAAATAAGGGGAAATGTGGTGGTATTGTGTTCCCCAAAATATAGTGCACCCTAATAAACTTATCTGGGGTCAGAGACAGAACAGCCACTAAATACAAAGGCTAGAAAATGGTGGCACTCACACGTTTAATCCTAGCATTCCAGAGGTAGAAATCCCTCTGGATCTCTGTGAGTTCAAGGCCGCAATGGAAACAGCCAGGCATGGTGACACACGCCTTTCATTCCAAGAAGTGAGCCTTTAATGCCAGGGAGTGATGGCAAAAACAGAAAGGTATATAAGGCATGAGGGCCAGAAACTAGAAGCAGTTTTGGCTGGTTAAGCTTTCAGGCTTCTAGCAGCAGTTCAGCTGAGAGCCATTCGGATATGAGGACACAGAGGCTTCCAGTCTGAGGAAACAAGATCAGCTGAGAAGTTGGCCAGGTGAGGTTAGCTGTGGCTTGCTCTTCTTCTCTGATCTTCCAGCATTCACCCCAATAACTGGCCTCAGGTTTGATTTTATTAATAAGTACCTTTAAGATTCATGCTACAAATCTGTGAATAAATTATTTTTCACATGGTTTAGTATCCTATTACTTTTTGTGATTTTTGTATGTTTTTACAGAAAAATGAGCATGTATTGATATTACATTTTTTGCACATGAATTCATCTTCTGGAGGTGACATAAAAAGGTACACTAAATGCATCATTTAAAAATAAATTATTGGGCCGGGCGGTGGTGGCGCACGCCTTTAATCCCAGCACTCGGGAGGCAGAGGCAGGCGGATCTCTGTGAGTTCCAGGCCAGCCTGGGCTACCAAGTGAGTTCCAGGAAAGGCGCAAAGCTACACAGAGAAACCCTGTCTCGAAAAACCAAAAATAAATAAATAAATAAATAAATAAATTATGTTTCAAACAGTCAATTCATGTACTGAGCACAGGGCCAGGTCCAACTGCCTGTATGCCTCTTAAACAGATCAAGCCAATCAACTGTCTCACCCATTCAAAGGGCCTGATCCAGTTGGGGGCCCCTCAGCCATTGGTTCACAGTTCATGTGTTTCTATTCGTTTGGCCATTTGTCCCTGTATTCCATCCATCCCTGGTCCCAACAACTCTTGGTCACATAAACCCTCCTCCTTCTTGCCAATTGGACTCCCGGAGCTCCACCCAGGGCCTGACCGTGGATATCTGCA
The DNA here is from genome assembly GCA_902168425.1 of Peromyscus attwateri. Lineage (NCBI taxonomy): Eukaryota > Metazoa > Chordata > Mammalia > Rodentia > Cricetidae > Peromyscus > Peromyscus attwateri. The sequence goes on from CABHPP010115931.1 coordinate 38,157, forward strand.
TCTAGTTCCCTCTGTCACTGGATGGGGTTTCTAGCACGACAATTAGGGTGTTTGGCCATCTTATCACCAGGGTAGGTCAAATCGGGCTATTTCTCGACTATTGCCAGCTGTTTGAAACCTGGGGCTTAGTAGAGACCCTAGGCTCAGCCTGGGAGGAGGGGACTAGACCTGCCTGGGCTGAGTCCACCAGGTCGATCTCAGTCCTAGGGGGAGTCTTTGCCATTGAGGAGATGGAAATGGGGGGTAGGCCGGGGGGAGGGGGACGGGCTGGGGGGAGGGGGGCGGGATGGGGGGAGGGAGAAAGGGGGAATCTATGGCTGATATGTAAAGTTGAATTATATTGTAAAATAAAATAAAATAAATTCAAAAAAATAAAAAATAAAAAAAATAAATTATGTTTTTTTTCAGATTTCTGTGGGGTTGCAGTCCCAAATTGGGTGTCAACAAGCTTGATTTCTTCTTATAACCTCTTTTCTTCACTTGGATAACTTGATATGGCTATTCTTGTCTGTGTTTCTGTGTCTCAATCTCTTCATCTTATAAAGGCATTACTCATATTGGCTTAGAGCCCACTCCAGTGACTTCATTTTGCACATCTTTTTTTATTATTCTTTGTTTTGCTTTTGTTTTTGTTTTCTGTTTGTTGTTGTGTCTCTGCCATCTCATGCTGACTCCATTTATTTATTTTTCTTACTTTTAATTCAAATTTTTATTTTATTTGTAATTTTTTCAGGAAATCCAGTCTTGCCACATATTGTCTAGCCTGAGGCTTCTCTTTGCAATCCTGGTAAAAAAAGCCTTCACAACCCTGAAAGTCTTGCATTCTTCATGCATACAAAACCAACACTATATGCATAATGCCAAGTTCTGCTGTTAGTTTTTGATATAGCTTGGTCCTCTTTAACCACCACAATGGAGGCTTCTGAGTGCCTGGGCAGCTAAACCTGGAAAAGCACTTCCCTATGCGGCCATTTTGCTATGTGTTTCCCAGGAGGCTCCCTTTCCAGCTATGGGCATTTTTTAGGATTCAAATGAATTTCAGATGAATGGCTTTGTTTCAAAGGATTTTACATGAACCTTTCAGCATTCAGTTGGTGCACGCTTGACACCAAACCACCATCCCTATAGTTCCACTCCAAAATTTAAGACTTATATTGAATGGTACCTATTTCTTTTAAATCACCTCTGCTTTGCTCAAACTTTCCTGACTGTAACTTTAAATATATTCAAACTCATTTCTTTGCCAAATCACAATTTTTCCCATCTTCGTGTTCTGCATCTTGCTCTTGCTTTCTATTATAAATCTATCTATAAGCAGTCACAACAACTATGATATAGTCTAAATGTGATGCTGTCTTGAAGTCCTCCATTAATTAACCCATTAATTTTTTAATTTAGCTTCACTAAGATAGTTGAGACACACATAAAATGCAGTCAGATTCTTTACCAGGATGTAACATGGTCTCCAAGTCAGCTAAGGTCCTTTTTCTCATCTGAAACCCATGATCATATTCTTTACTATCTACAGTTTTATTATCGTTCCATTTTTGTGCACTATCACCTGAATCATCCAGTAAGCTCTGTTTATAACATTTTAGGGCTCCTCTAACCTACATTTCCAAACTCGACTACATTCTTCCCACAAACCAGAGCCAATGGCCCTCAAACCTCTTGGTCAAATTTAGTATATCAATGACTCCATATGTCTCAAACTAATTTTCTGTATTACTTATTTTCTGTCTCCATGACCAAAACACCTGACAGAAACAATTTAAGAGAGGGTAGGCTTATTTCAGCTCAGAATTTTCAAACCATTGGGGTGGAAGAGGCATGAGAAAGGGAGCTTCTATTGTGTTGGTGTATGTTCATATGTCATAGACCAAACAGCAGGTACCATGGACAAGTAAAACCTACAAAGGCTTGCTTCTAGTTACATACTCCCTCCAGGCATACCTGACCACTTAATGATTCCCTGGCCTTCAAAAAATGCCAAATTTGGTCTAAAGCATTCGATCCATGAACATATGAAGGGGTGTTTACAATTTAAACTACAACAGCTAGTAAATAAGAGAAAAGTCTCTAAAATAACTAATCAAATGATTATATGATTCTATACTTCATATTCTTTATACTGTAGAGGTTTTCTGATTTGGTTGTCTGACACCCAAATTCCAATATTGAGAGTAGAATGCTTCCTTGTATTTATATATCCTGTGTCTTCTGATTCTCACCCTACAGCAGAGCTTGAATTTGCTTTTAAAATCAGGCAAAACCTATTAAAAAAAGACAGCTTCAAAAAGAATATTCCCAGTTGTTAATTTACTGAGAGTAAAGTTATGTTAACCCATTGAAATTAAATTGCTAATGGGTTATAAGATCTTTGGAACTACAGGCCCTGCATCTGTCTCTTTTTAGTGTCTCAACTATCACCACAATAATTTAATGTCATTCTGTTGAGGAGGCATTTCTGACGTGCTAATGAATGGCACCCTGCACATTTCCGTGATCTTCCATTCCCTAGGTAATCATTTTCAGTGATGCATTTTAGATTTCATCATCATTTGGCCATATAGACAGACTTAAAGGGTGAGCAAAATGATATATTAAAATGCTTAGTATAAATTGCCAAAATCTTCAAATGTAGTCACTTCAAATTTTCCAAATTCTTCAAAATCAAGTCTAGTCATGAGGATTCTAATATCTACTGTATTATTTAATTATGCTTCTTTTAAATTTATGCTCATCTGCTTGGTTGCTTTATCTTCACTTCAAGACTGTCCACAAATAAATGTTTTGTTCTTGTCTTTAATGTTTCATTTTCTTTATGTGTAATTTTTTTTCAGATTGCATTGTTACATTTGCTTTTTACTGACAATATTAAATTTCTCTCACATCTAGTAACACTCCAGTAAGACTTAGTATTAACACTGAATAACAAGATCTTGAATTTATTTTTGGATACCTTTCACATTGAAGATGGAAGATGTAAATAAATAAATGTATAAAATCACTTTTTTCCCTTTTCATCAGCTCCAATCATAAAAACTGTTAAGTTTCACAGAGGTTTCTTAATAGATTTAGAGTGCACAAAAACAGTTATTTCAAATTTACTGGGTATAGTTGATAGATATTTTAATGATTTTTAATTAAAGATTTTTAATGTTAATGATTTTCCTAGATAATACTAAAATAATATTTTAAAGAAGATTTATTCTTTATGTGTGGATGTGTCTGTGCCTGGGTGTATGCATGTGTTCCACATGCATGCAATGCCCATATAAGTCAGAAGAGGGCATCATCAGATATCCAGGGACTGAATTTACAGGCAGTTTTGAGCCACCTATGTCGGTGCTGAACCCAAGCAGCAAGTGCTGTTAACCACTGAGCAGGCTCTCCACCTCTGAAACAACACAGAGGTGTACCCAAATTACCATCAGGTTTAATTTAGAGATGATGATTTTAAAAAGCCCTTGAAAAATAAAAGTCAGTGTAGTCCAAAAAGAATGCAAAGAGAGCAAAGAAGAAATCATAGCCTAGGTAAGTTAAGTGAAGTTAAATTAAAGACTCATTTCTTGATTGTGAAGATTATTCAGTTCTAATGGAAGAAAATTTTGGAACTTCTTGCCCTTCAGACCTGAAAAATAATATAAATACCAATTTATCTAAACATATTTCCATGACATTCTGTTTGAATTTGGTCAATTAGCTGATTAGATGTCCCCTTATGATCAGGAGCAATTGCTGAAAGTATAAACAAGACAAAACTGCTCTCTCAGAATATTTGTACAGTATTCAGTAACTTCAATTTGAGATGTGTGGAGAAACTTTCAACTTCACATGGTACCTGAAGGCTGTGTATCCAGACAACACAAACTCTTGATAAAAGGGACATGATTCCTATTATCTGAACAGCTTCCAAATAAAATGAATTTTTTTTTTCTGTCTCTCCAAATGAATGGAAAGCAAAAGCCAGTCAATGATTATAGAGCTTTTCAGAGCCTATGAAGAACTTCAAGGTACTTCTCTTAATGAATGATAGACACTAAAGGTAGAAAGAGAAGATCAGAATCCATGTGGTCACAGTTGGCCCCCTTATAACTATACAGGTTCCAGGTAAGTTCTATGTATTATTGTGAAGTCCAAACAGCTGTACCTCAGATATAGAAGTTGCCTTGCTTTACTGATAGCAGAGTAGAATTCATGTATACTCCGAAATCCCTGAACAAAATTACAGAGCAGATTTCCTAGATAAAGCTACTTATTATCCCCCCTTCCTCAGGGGGAAATAATATCAAGTTCATTCTTTTTGGAGCTAATGAACTGAGGACAGTTAATCCCACAGTTTTAATTAAATAGTTTTATAAAATATGTAGAAGATATTACATGCAAATGGATTTATACTGTAAATGGACAATTGAAAGTATAGGAAGTTGATGCATTTCTCACTGAACTAGAGCTTATAAAAATTAATTAGCTACAGAGAAATGATATCAGAGATTCTGACAAAAATTATATATGCTAGTATCCTTATTTGACAAAAATATGTGCTTGCTAGTACTTATATCTATTTAAAGTAATAAAGATTGCAAACCTACTACATATAAAACAATCTAATATATTCTGTGAGAGCTACAGTGGTAAAATATTGATTTGGGTAAGATTTATAATTTGGTGAGGAAAAATGAGAATCTAAAATTTGCTAAAACTTAATTATAGGTCACATATTGTGTTATGTACCTTATATGTGTCAACTCATTTAATCCCTGAATTTAAGTGATGCACTCATATTATAATTTATATATATATATTATTAATATAATAAATATATATTAATACTTTGAGTGTATGTATGATATGTGTGTGTGAATCCATGTGCCTGAGAGTAGTTAAATTAATAAATACCACAACCCATGTGTGGAGGTCAGAACATAATTTCTCGTGTCAGTTTTTGCCTTCTACCTTGTTTAAGATGGAATATCTGGCCATAAATAAAGCTTCTAGGATTGTCCTGTCTTTACCTTTTATATCTACATATGTGTTTTGAGATTATAGATGCTCACACAAAGGTATCCAGCTTTTTGATGGGTTCTTGGGATCAAAGTCAGGTCCTCACATATGCTGGTTATAGCTGAAGATACTGAGACTTTAAGATGTGAAACAACTTGCCCCAACTATGCTTTTAACTATTATTATAACCTGAAAGCTAATTTGGCTGTTACATTGGAAAAATAAACAAAACCAACTACTACTATACATTTCATCCCATTGAACACAGGTATATAGTACAGCGAATCAGTTCTTGTCTGCCAATATGCTGTATTTTCTATGTTTCAGGGACTTATGCAGTCTCAATTTCTATCTCAAATAACCTTTATTTTTCAAGTCTTCTGAATTTGATTCCATTCTTATGGATCTGTAATTCCATTCTTGTAGACTAAATTATTTCATTACTCTTATCTATCTTTAACATGCCATACTTACACAATTAACGATTCTTGAAGGCTTCACTTGGAATATTTCAAATACAAAGTCATTCACATAGTGTCATCACTATCTCAGTCACATTATCTCATGTCTCTCTATATGAGATGGTCTTTGAATGAGTGTAACTTTGTTCTTGTATTCCTTCAGTTTCTTCCAAGAAGAACAGCTAGAATAATTCTGTCAATGTGTCTTATATCCTGTAGATTAGCAGGTGAACAGATAATTTTATTTCCTACTAGTTCCATTTCCCTAACTGGGTGATATGCACTCAAAGTGGTTTATCCTTCTGGAGTCCAGTTAACATTATGGTATAAGTTTCCATTACCCTAAAATACTTTACTTACAAGATAGACATATTTCCATACCATATTCACATTATTGGAATTATCAATTATTATTCTAAGAACTGTTCCTAAAGGAATAACCCAAATTCATATAAGAAGATTTATAGATAAATATACAAAAGCACTAAATAATTAATACATAGATGAAATAAAAATGCCATTATTATGGATATGATTAAATCTGTGATGGAATATTTATGTCATAGAGGGTTATTCATACATTAAAAACAGTATAGAAAAATGTTAACCAACAACACTCTAGCAAGTTAGAATTTCAAAATATACTTGTTACAAGTCAATGGACAAACTAGACCTGTAATTCCTCAGAATAGCTGAACATTACAAAGAATATGATGAGGTTGAGAAAATAATTTATCCAAGCATCTTTCAAAGACAGTACAATTTGGGGCCAATACATATTTCAAAGTAGTAACTAGAGCAGATGTGTAGTGGTTAAAATGCCCAAGGTTGTGTTCTGGTGTGAAATGTGATATAAAACTCAGAAAGGTGGCCTTATAGGACTGGACCCAAGTGGCCCTAGAAAGCCATGCCACAGAACAAAACTCACATGGGAAATTTATTGGGGGAGGGTGGGGAAGGGATGCAAAGTGCATGTCTGGAAATAAGGGCTGAGAAGAGGAGGAATGAGAGAAGAAGAGAAAGGAAGAGAAGAAGAGATAGGAAAGGGGGAAGAAAGGAAGACATTGTCAGAATCCTGAGCAGCCCAAGGTACTGCCCACTTACTGGCTAGTTGCCCAAGGTACTGGTCAGGTAAAGTCTAAATGCTAACAAAACCCTTGTAACAAAATTTCCATTTCTTTAGAGTAAGTCCAATTGAGAACATAGCTTTACTTTTTTTGTTTTTGTATTTGTTTGTTTTTATTTAATTTTTTTTCATTTTACATACCAACCGCAGTTGCCCCCCCTCCCCTTCTCCCACTGCACCCCCCCCCAACTCCTCAGAGGGGGTAAAGCCTCCCTTGGGGAGTCAACAAAGTCTGGCAAACCAAGTTGAGGCAAGACCAAGCCCCACCCCCTTGCATCAAGGCTTAGCGAGGCAACCCACCATAGGGAACAGGCTCCAAAAGCCAGCTCATGCACCAGGGATAGATTCTCCATCCCCCTTATAGGGGCTCCTCACACAGACCAAGCTACACAACTGTCTTCCACATTCGGAGGGCCTAGTTTGGTCCAATGCAGGCTCCATAGCTGTTGATGTAGAGTTTGTGAGTTCTCACAAGCTTGGTTCAGTTGTCTTTGGAGATCTCCCCATCATGATCTTGACCCACCTTGCTCATAGAATCCTTCTTCCCTCTCTTTGACTGGATTCCAGAAGCTCGGCCTGGTGCTTGGCTGTGGATCTCTGCATCTGCTTCCATCAGTTACTATATATGAGTTCTATGATGACAATTAGAGTAGTCACCGATCTGATTATAGGGGAAGGCCAGTTCAGGCACCCTCTCCACTATTGCTTGTAGCCTTAGCTGAGGTCATCCTTGTGGATTGCTGGGAATTTCCCTTGCACCAGGTTTCTCCCTATCCCCATAATGCCCCCCTCTATCAAGATATCTCTTTCATTGCTCTCCATCTCCATCCCTCACCATTTGAATCACAGATGCATACATGTTTAAGACATATCCAAATTGACCATGTACCCTATATTTTCAAGAGATTCTAGCATAAAGGAATGAAAAGTTTTCAGCTCACTCAGGCAAGTATATATATCTCCATAGTATATATGTTTTTAATTTTTATAAGAAAATAATATTTTATTTTGATTTTCAAGTTCTCTTTCCTTTTTTAGTGTTAGCTTGGAACAAGCTATTATTTTCATTAAAATATTATTAAACTAAAGGGAATAATATAAGTTATATTGAAAATAATGTAAATTAAGGCATCATTTGCTAAGAAATATTTAACACTAAAATCCATTAAAGTACAATGGGACAGAAGAAAAGCACTATGATTGGATAGTGACAGTTCAGTGGTGACATTGAAAACGTGGAGAGCTTTGTGGCAAGGGCAATTCTGCAATGCATTGGGGAGTAGTAAAGAAAAAAGAACATTATATGATGATGAATGAATAAGTGTCTGAGTATCAATTGAGGATAAAATTACATTTCTTGAAATACTGAAGGATAATGTAGTTTGGATCTAGGAATAACTAGAATAGCAAATCACAGTTTGTCCACTAAATACTTATATACTTGTTTTATGCCGGCATTGCATGAAACAATGCACAAATCATAATGATTTTTATTCCTCATACTTTATAAGAACAACAATGTGTTTTTAGGTATTATTGTCTGTGGTGATATTTTATTTGTGCTAAAATGTGGTAATACTTTATTTGTGCTTTAATAAAGTTTGCCTGGAGATCAGAGGAAATAGCAAGCCATTTTAAGTAGACAAGAAGTTAGGCAGCAGTAGCACACACCCTTAATCCTATTACTTAGCAGACAGGATTTCTGTGTGTTCAAGGCCACACTAGGGAACAAAGCCAAGTGTGGTGACACACACCTTTAATGCTAGTACCAACCATAGAGGCCTGGAGGTCTGTACAGACAGACAGAGAGTGATAGAGCTGTGTAGGAAGAGGAACTGAGGTAGCCGGGCTAAGTGAGCCAGTGAGAGAGCAGATCAGTAAGGCAATAAAGTTGCCTTTATTGAGAACATGAGAAGGAATTCATGTTTAGAAGTTGCAGAGCTGGTAAGGTAAGGAATATATCATAAGAACTCAGCTGGTTATGGCAAAGTCACCACCTGGAGGGATCAGGGAATTCCTCCAGAGGAAGCCAAATTCCAAGGAGTTTTGGGTGTTATTTAGCTTGTTATATATCAGCTGTATTATGAAAATCATGTGTGCCTTCATAGTTTTCCCAATTGACTTTTCCCTAAGAAGGACTAACAGTGTGGACTGATCACTCTCTGGACATACACATTCCAGGTATTTGGAGAATAGCCTCAGGAAAGGCTTTCTCTGGAATCAGATATCTCCCTTAGCCACTTTCAAGGATTAACAGTGATATGCTAACCGGTCATTAGCACTCAGTTGACCTTCTCTTTTACCACTCCCGTTTTGGATTGTTAAAGAAAGCCTGGTGCTCACTGCTGGAGGACAAATTCTTACCTGCCTTTATGACCCTGTAGAATTCAACCCTGGTGACCTTGCTTGACCTTGCTTGATATAACTGGATTCTTGGGAGACTTAGGTAGAACAAGGAAAACGGAGAACGGAGAAGAGAAGAGAATGGAAGAACTAGATGGGTAAGAACTTGAGAGAAACAAACTGAGTAGTAGAGGAACGAGATGGAAGATGAGGAAGAGTCAGATGGGGAAGTACTAGCTGTGTAAGAACAAGATGAAAAGGACCTAGATGAGGCAGAATTAAGATGAGAGAATTAAAATAGAGCATAGAGGGAACAATTAAGATAGAGCTTAGAGGGAACAGTAGATAAATATAGAGAGAAATCAGACAAGAAAGGAGCTAGGAATGAGAACAGAACAGAAACTGTGTATATACGATGTTATGCCAAAGGAATTAAAGCAAGTGGACTATAGAGCTCGGTGTGCTGAGATTCTATTTCCTGAACATAGTCCTTGCCATTAGTAGTTCTCTCTCCTGAGCCCCTGGGATGTATAATATTAAGGCTAGACCCAGTACTATTATACAAGAAGATATAAAATAAAATAATTCCCTTTATTGATTGGTTATTATTATTCTGAACATTCCAGAAGATATCATAAAAGTTGCATCCTGAAATTTGTGATGACAATCTTTTCTCAGGGTCAGGAGTTTAAATCTGGCCCAGGTTGATTGGAGAAGAATGAAAGTAATTACAGCTTGAGGGTTTCTCTGATGGATTAAGCAGGTGTGAATGAAGCAACTTCTTGTAGTACAGGGGACTTTTATAAGCAGTTTCTATTAGATGGTCAATGAGTTGTATGCAAAAAGTTCTTCTTCAAGTAGGACCAATGTCACTACACAGCAAGGTGACAGCATCCAGAAAAAAAAATCTAAAAATTTCCACTGAAGTTTCTTCCTAAAGTTATAGGAGTGCCATAAACTGGGGGAGGGATTATCTCAGAGCATATTTCACAAAAGTTCGTCATTGGCCAATCATTTCTTAAATCCTTTTTATTCTTAAAACTTCAAGCTGATAGTTCTAGGAGATAAAATCTTACAGCAGGCTATCTGGCCCTTAAAATCTTTCTGTTTCCTCTTGTACCACATTCTCTGAGCCTTATGTTGAGACTAGGTTCTCCACAAATCTTTGATCTCTGCATTATGACCACTTGTGCTTTTCTGTGATGGTCTCTGCTATAAAGAAAAGTTTCTTATATGAAGGGTAAGAAGTATAATTATCTGTAGGTATAAGGATAAATATTTTGAATTAATTTGTTTTTAGGAAAGTGGTAGTAGTAGGTCCTATTCTAAGATTCATGACATTCCATTAATACGGCTGCATAAACAAGACCTGAACAAGACACTATCAATATGCATGTTAATAAGGAAGGGGAAAATCTCATGGGGCCCCACCCCCTAGACAAAGAATTACAGACAACTAAAGACTGCTGAAAGACAAAGAACTACCATTTTCCAGGGATTAGAACCATAATTGGTGACCTAATACAAAGTAGTGGGCCCTGAAATCACATAGCTATAAGCCATATTAAATGGAATCAGTAGGTTGTATTTATATATTTATGCATGTGATGTGTGTGTGTGTGTATTTAACAATAATAATCAAAGAAAAGGAGGCCATCTGCATAACAGACAGTAAGGTAAGGGTTGGAGGTAGGAATTGCAGGGCAGTTAACTTTATTTTAATTAAAAATGAATAAATAAAGTGAAAAAATAAGCTGAGTTGGAATTTCATTACATATTACATCTATACCTGTCTTGGTCTGAAAGCAATAATTTAATTGACTACCATCAAGAAAAAACAGATATATTGAGAGGATGCATTACTACATATGGTAATGTTTCAGGATATGCTGTTTAATTTGCTTAACACCTACTATAATCAGAGTCGGAGAACTGGAAAGTAAAAGATTTCTATATGGGTCTCACCTTCAGTATTGGCTAATTATTTGGGGCACTTCTTCTGATCTTTGCTTTAATGTCCACATGAATAGCTTTTCTTCCCATAATATCCCTTGTATTGTGAAATTAAAAGTTAATGGCTATTTTAAATTCTGTAAATTATAGCATAATGTAAAAGTGTCCAAATTGCTATGAGTCTAATAATTTAATATATACACATACAAAATTCTTTTACTGTTTGTTTTTGTATTACTGTGTAAATAAAATCAAGTTTATTTGACCTGATATTTCTTCCAAATAGAATGATTCTATTTTTAACCTTGATTTTATCATGTGCTAGTCACCATGAGTTGACTACATATCAAGGGAGACAACCTATTCCAATGCTTTTAAATAGCTCGAACAATTAGAAGTTCTTATTTACTCATTTTTTGTTTACTTTTATGGCCTGAATTGTATATATCCCTACAACTCATGTGGTAAAGGTCTAACTCCTATCTGCCGCTATTTTGACTTAAATAGGTAATTAAGATAAACCAAAATCATTGTAAGCTTAATCCTTTCTGATTTCTGTCCTTATAGGAAAAAAAAAATAATTGGGCCGCAGACACAACTAGATGGAAAAGCATTCAAAGATACAGGAAGAAAATGGCATTATGTAAGCCAAGGACAGAGATTTCAGAATCAATTCACCTTACTGACACCTTGATCTTTGAAACAACCTTGGAAACAAGAGGAAATGCATTTCTTTGTTAAAACATCCAGTGTGTAATACAGAACATCCCACAGCACTTCCCCCCCTTTTTTTTTTCAAAAAGGAAGGTTTTAACCTTAACAAAGTAAATTACATATAATTTGGGAATTTGGGTGTAGCTTCTCTTACTGCTTCCTGCTGGAAGGGGGCGCTGTATGTTATGGGGACACAAAGAAAATTTTAGGATGATGGAGTAGTCCATGAGAGTGTATCGTCTGAGCCAGTTGCCTTGAAACAGTTCTGGATGTTGGATCATCTGAGCCATGGTGTCATCGGAGACCTTTCAGGTGGTCTTGGCTGGTCAAATCTGATGTATCTTAATCTGGAACAAATCCATAGCCTCTGGCTTTCTGTGGAAACAAAATCAGAACTTCCTTTCCAAAGCAACATATCCTTACATCCAAATTTTGAAGTCAAGTTATCTTTAAAGTATACATATTGGTTTAACTCAGCTTCCTTTACAATCAAATATCTCTCTGCAGTTAAGAATCCCAAAGACAACACAATGAAGATTCTCTGTGTGATATCCATCTTTACGTGGCTTATATTTTATACTACCTTTACTGTCTCTTTAAAGACTTCATTTTTCAAAACTATCTATTTCTTTATATAACTGTATATATTTCTTTTTATCTCTCTTTGAAGCCTACGTACATTTTTACACACATTTTAAAGCATTTAAAGTCTTGTTCCATCTGAATCTGTCTTATTGTGAACCTGTTACTTTAAACTGCAGCATTCTAAGACTGAAAAGGGGCTGTGGCTGCTGGCTCCGCCCACCTCAGCTTCCCAACATGGCGGTGATACGTTTACCATCAGCTCTGGGAGCCTTTGTGGGTCTATACTTCTGTCAAAGCAACATTTAGCCCAGAAACCTCTTTTTTTGTTTTGTACTAGGAAAGGCTAAATCCACCACGCAGCTTAATGTGCCACTTGCAGAGGCCTCATTCCAGCCATACTGCAGGTCGAGTGCACACGCCAGGAACCCACAAGTAGCTCAAACCAGCAAGCTGCCACTCATTTGAGAGAGATAATTAGGAAGCTGTTTTTAGCTCCGTTTTAGAATCTTTTCTTTTTACGCTTTCTCAGGTTTTAAGTGGAAATTCCTGCCCCACGTTGGGCGCCATTTGTGGCTAGAGTTTTCCTGCCTGGCCCGCAGTCAAGATAAATCTCTTTCACCTGCCAGTCCCACAACCACTCAGACCCAACCAAGTAAACACAGAGACTTATATCGCTTACAAACTGTATGGCCGTGGCAGGCTTCTTGCTAACTGTCCTTATATCTTAAATTAATCCATTTCTATAAATCTATACCTTGCCACATGGCTCATGGCTTACCGGCATCTTTACATGCTGCTTGTCCTGGCGGTTGCTGGCTGGCAGGCAGTCAGTGACTCCTTCTGCCTTCCTGCTCTTTTAATTCTCTCTGTTAGCCCCGCCTATACTTCCTGCCTAGCCACTGGCCAATCAGTGCTTTATTAGCAACACATTTGCCATACAGAACATCCCACAGCAGTGTAATACTTTGCTACAGCAATTCTGGCAAGCTAATTCACTTATTAGGTTCCTTCCATATATTGATGCTACTTCTGTTATTGTGAATATTACATAAGTACCATTCCTTGGCATTATGATGGGCTTTGACATTTGAAAGGAGTTATGCCATTCATCAACTTAAACTAACTTTTAATATATTACAATGCCATTTAATTCAACTACTATAATTTAAGACTTTCAAAACTGTGATATACTGTTGTTTCATATAGTACCAATTATAATCACATTATTTTCACAAGAATTTCCCTCAATGTAGATTAATGAATCCTAGTTCTATTACTGATTCAGTCACTCTTACTCTGTTTTTGTTCAGTTTGAATATCATGTTCTTTTTTTTGTCAGCACATGGTCAGTGATAGTGCTTCTGAATGGGTAGATGTGGAAAGACATTAATTAAATTTTATTCATTTCTGTACTTCATAATAACATAAAACTTTTATTTTTATACAAGAGGCATTCTATAATTTGGTATGTGTCCTCATTTGCTTTTCTACCTTTACTTAAATTCAATATTATAATAAAAATTGAGAAATCCTAGAAATTTGTGGTATATAAAAGCCAATTTATGATTTTTGTCACTATAAAAATGATGCTTATTTGTGTAATGATGGTTTTTCTTCCCCTCTTTAACATGTTAGTTTCTGTTTAGACTTGAAAAAATATCTTAGCTTAAACCCATTCCTTCTGAAGTGAGATTTTTTTCTTATTCCCTTAATGTGTTTCCTTTTTCAGTTTATGTTTTATATTTTTTTTTTATTTTCATCTCCACCTTCTGGTCAGGTAATAATTTAACCTTTATCCATGTTCCTGATGGTCTTTCACCAGGAAAGATTTTATATGTTTATATATCTATCCATAATCTATAATACACACATGTGTATGTGCACACACACATAGCTGGAAATTTTTCTCAAGTTGCTCCCAGCCCTGCAGTCCCTCATCCACTTATAAAATAATCATGCAGAGGCTTAATACTAATTATCAACTGTATGGTCTATGGGTCAGGCTTCTCACTAGCTGGCTCTTACAACTTGTTCAGCCCATTTCTATTAATCTATGCATTGCCATGTGGCTTCATCGCCAGTACTTTCACATTGTGCTTCTCCTGGTGGTGGCTCACAGCATCTCTCCCTACTCTCCTTTCTTCTCTCCATATCTCTGCTTGGATTTCCTGCCTGCCTCTAAGCTGCTTTGCCATAGGCCAAAACAGCTTATTTATTAGCCAATTGGAGCAACACATATTCAAAGCATATAGAAAGACATCCCACAGCACATATACACATCATTGAAAGGTTAGGGCTGCCAGTGTTCACAGACTTGATATAAGTGCCTTCCAAGATTCCCACATGTACTGTGAATACTATTGTATTCTCTTAGGAGAATAAGAATGGAAGAGCTTTATTTAGGCCACATCTAGAAAGTTCATGTATCATTTCCACTTACATTATTTTAGAAATAAAGTGTTATTGCCATACCTAATAGTTGGGCTGCTGAGAAAAGTAAATCTAGTTAAGCTTGAGAAAGGTGAAATGAAATTTGATGAACAGCTTGAATGGTCTGCAACTGAATGATCTCTCTTTAATCCCAATGCAACATCAAGAAACAGTACTATTATGACTCCCCCGAGGATTGAGATCAACCCAGTAGACTCAGTCCAAGCAGGTCCAGTCCCCTCCTCCCAGGCTGAGCCATGTGTCCCTGCATAAGCCCCAGGTTTCAAACAGCCAACTCATGCACTGAGCACAGGACCCGGTCCCACTGCCTGGATGCCTCCCAAACAGATCAAGCCAATCAACTGTCTCACCTATTCAGAGGGCCTGATCCAGTTGGGAGCCCCTCAGCCATTGGTTCATAGTTCATGTGTTTCCATTCATTTGGCTATTTGTCCCTGTGCTTTATCCAACCTTGGTCTCAACAATTCTCACTCATATAAACCCTCCTCTTTCTCGCCAATTGGACTCCTGGAGCTCCACCTGGGGCCTGACGGGGGATCTCTGCATCCAGTTCCCTCAGTCATTGGATGGGGTTTCTAGCACGACAATTAGGGTGTTTGGCCATCCTATCACCGGAGTAGGTCAGTTCGGGCTTTCTCTTGACCATTGCCAGCAGTCTATTGTGGGGGTATCTTTGTGGATTTCTGTGGGCCTCTCTAGCACTTTGCTTCTTCCTATTCTCATGTGGTCTTCATTTACCATGGTCTCCTATTCTTTGTTCTCCCTCTCTGTTCTTGATCCAGCTGGGATCTCCCACTCCCCCAAGCTCTCTTTCCCTTGACCCTCGCCCTTCATTACCCTCACTCATGTCCAGGCTGTTCATGTAGATCTTATCTATTTCTCCATCATTGGGTGATCCCCATGTCTTTCTTGGTGTCCTGTTTTCCAGGTAGTCTCCCTGGTGTTGTGAGTAGCAGTCCAGTCATCCTTGTTCCACATCTAGTATCCTCCTATGAGTGAGTACATACCGTGTTTGTCTTTCTGAGTCTGGGTTACCTTACTCAGGATGATTTTTTCTAGATCCATCCATTTGCCCGCAAACCTCATGATGTCATTGTTTTTCTCTGCTGAGAAGTATTCCATTGTGTATATGTACCACATTTTATTTATCCATTCTTCAGTTGAAGGACATCTAGGTTGTTTCCAGGTTCTGGCTATTACAAACAATGCTGGTATGAACATAGCTGAGCAAGTACCCTTGTGGTATGATTGAGCATTCCTTGGGTATATGCCCAAGAGTAGTATAGCTGGATCTTGGGGGAGATTGATTCCCAATTTTCTAAGAAAGCGCCATATTGATTTCCAAAGTGGTTGTACAAGCTTGCATTCCAACCCGCAGTGGAGGAGAGTTCCCCTAGCTCCACATCCTCTCCAGCATAAGGTGTCTTCAGTGTTTTTGATCTTAGCCATTCTGACAGGCGTAAGGTGGTATCTCAGAGTTGTTTTGCCAAATATTATTTAATGCAGTTCTTGTCTGTGCTGTGACAGTCTCTGTGAGTACATGTGTATCAGTCCTGTCATATCTGAAAGACAGTTTCCTTATAGTCATCCAACAGCTCTGACTCTTACCAATCTTTTACCTCCTCTTCCATATAGAACTCTGAGCATTGAGGGGAGCGGTTTGATAAAGACATCTCATTCAGGACTGAGTGTTCTGAAGTCTCTCACTCTGTACATTGCCCAATTGTGCATCTTTGTTAATTAACATCTACTGCAAGAAGAAGATTTTCTGATGAAAAATGATCTTTAAGTGTTGCAATATATTGTTATGACTACTTATATTGCAATGTTCCTTTAGTAGAATAAGGGTAACATAATGAAAGTAGTAGCTTTTCCCTAGGCCCATGATCTATACAGTCTTAAGTCCTTGGTCACTTGAACAGTATCAGGTATGGAGTTTATCTCATGGAGTGGGCCTTAAATCCAGAGTCAGGAGAGAGGGAGGGAGGGAGGGAGGGAGGGAGGGAGGGAGGGAGGGAGGGAGTAAGGAAGAGAGAGAAAGAGAGAGAGGATTCATTACTCCTTAAATATTTATGTCACTATTGTACTATTTTGATGGCAGATCTCTGTTTAGGTAGCAATGTTTCTACCTCAATGATATTGATGAATATTTTTCCTCTGATAGTATGCAAATTACCTCTCAGCACCATGTTTTAAGTCAGTAGTGGTAATGCTCTTATTTGAAAACCAGTTCAATTTCTCCATGTTTTATGACGTAAGTCGTAACTTCAGCAATAGCATCTTATCATCAGGTTATAGAGAGTAACCAATAGCCTTGGTGACAGCTTGTTATGTCTAGGGATGAGATAGCTGTGGTTTGTTCTGTCTCTCTGACTATCCAGCATTTCACCCCAATAAATGGCCTCCGGTTTGTTTTATTAAAAAAGACCTTTTAAGATTCTGCTACATCTGGCGCCCAACATTAGTGGTACGAATTCTTGAAAAGACCCGAGCTGCACTCGACCGGTTGTGGTGGTACACGCATGTTGGATTTGCTGAAGGAGTCAGAGGCAGGAGGATCCCGAGTTTGAGGCCGGCCTAGGAGGCTTGCTAAGGAGAAGCTTTGGTCAGGACCTAGCCACAAACAGTGACAGCGGAACTATGGAGGCAGCAGCTGCTGCTCTGAGTTGCTGGCTCCTTCTCATCATGTTGGTGATTGCGGTGATGCTTCTACCTGGGACAAAGGATTTACTACTGTTTGTTCATAAAAGAATTGCCAGGACCATCATGTTACAAGAAAGCATCGACAAAGGTCGGTTTGTAAAAGTTTGTCAAAGCAAATGGTGGGGAGAAATTGCTGTGAAGATACTCTCTTCTAGGAAAGAACATTCATGGTTCCAAGAGACAGACATTTATCAGACTGTGATTACTCCAAACCACAAAGGAGGCACGCAAAAAAAAAAAAAGTCTGCAGTGAACCATGACCACGCCTAACAGTGACTTTGAAATCTTCAAAAAGACAACAGGACTCCACAATGATGATTCTACAAGGACTATGGTAAAGCCATTAAGCTGATTAACACCAAGGAAAGATTGACTTTGGAGTACAAACTGTTTAGGACAATTTCGAGATGACTAGCTGAGATGATCCAGCCTGACAGACTACTCGAGCAAGGACTTATGACAAGCCCTGAACTTTCCTATTATACAGAGACTGGACAAATGATACAGGACTTGACAATTAACCTAAATTTTTTCTTTTCAATATTCCCTAAAGATATCTTCACCCCTAGAAAGCAAAAAGAAAAAGAGAACAAGATATGAGATAGATCATTGAATCTACTCTGAGAAAAAAGATAAAGAAATAATAGGATAAATAGGTAGATCACTGAATCTACACTGAAGAAAAAGGGAAAGATATAAAAACGACAAAAGGTAGACTACTGAATGTGGAGAATACGGATATGATAAGATAAAAAGGGAGATTATGGAATCTACTTTTAAAAAGGAACTACTTGTTTTAAATAAGATAAGTAATGAAAAAATTTTGATCTGAGTTTATCAGATGTTACTGGACTGGACATTGTTAATATATATAATGGAGTTTTTATCTGAATCTGTCAAATGTTAATGGACTAGACATCGTTAATGTAATCTTAACTGTGTATATTGTATACACTTACTGGATATAATTTTTCTTGTATTAGTTATAAGCTTTTTTAAATTTTAGACAAAAAGAGAGGAAATGTGGTATTGTATTTCTCCAAATATTGTGCATGCTAATGAACTTATCTGGGGTCAGAGACAGAGCAGCCACAATATTAAACATGAGGATAGGCAGTGGTAGCACATGCCTTTGATCCTAGCATTACAGAGGCAGAAATCCATGTGTTCAAGGATACAGCCAAGCATGGTGACTCACGCCTTTAATCCCAAAAAGCGAGCCTTTAATCCCAGGGAGTGGTGGTAGAAAGGAGAAAAATATATAAGGCATGAAGACCAGAAACTAGAAGCATTTGGCTGGTTAAACATTTGGCTGGTTAAGCATTCAGGCTTTCGAGCAGCAATTCAGCTGAGATTCATTCTG
The DNA here is from genome assembly GCA_902168425.1 of Peromyscus attwateri. Lineage (NCBI taxonomy): Eukaryota > Metazoa > Chordata > Mammalia > Rodentia > Cricetidae > Peromyscus > Peromyscus attwateri. The sequence continues at coordinate 56,863 of CABHPP010115931.1, forward strand.
GATGAGGACTCAGGGGCATCCAGTCTGAGGAAATAGGACCAGCTGAGGAACTGGAGAGGTGAGATAGCTGTGGCTTGTTCTGTCTCTCTGATCTTTCAGTGTTCACCCCAATACCTGGCTCAGGTTTGTTTTTATTAATATGAACTTTTAAGATTCTGCTACATAGGGATCCTACATAACCCCATTGATCAAAGACTCAACAAGATATAACCTATTCCTGACTTTAGAGAATTAGTGGCATACAATGAGTAGTTTTAGCATTTTCTCCCACTTTATATGGTGACTCCATGTAAATTCCTTTCATATGTATATATATTTTAGGAAGTGTCTACAGCAGTATGTTTCTATATGACTTTTCAAGGGCACTTAGTGTTAGTTGTCCCTTCCCATATTCTCTTTTTTATTTTGATCTCACATCCCCTCCTCCATTTAATCCTTTTATTCTAGTATCACTTTTTAACACAATACTCCATTTCCCATTCCTTCTAAGATCTTCTCCTCCCTGGTCTCTTACTAGCTACCTAACATCTGTGGTTATTTGGTTTGAAACACACATATCTAAAATGAAAAAGCTAGCATCTATATATAAGATAAAACAACTGATATTTGTCTATTTTGGTTTGTGTTACCTCACTCATGATGATTGTTTCTAGCTCCAACTATTTACCTGCAAATTTCATAATTTCTATTTTAAACAGCTGACTAATTAATTATCCATACATTGGATGATTGACATCTATACTGTTTTCAATTTCTGAATATTATATACAGATCAGCAATCAATGAATATAGATGATCAACTGTTTCTGTAGTAGGATATAGAGTCCTTTTTTTGGGTGGAATCCCAAGAGCTGGATCTTATAGATCAATTTTTATCTTCTTGAGGAACCTCCACATTGATTTCCATAGAGACTGTTTTTGTTCCCACCAGCAACAAATATGCTTCCCTTTCCATCATCCTTGTCATCATATATGTGGTTGTTTGAATATGAATGGCCCCCATGGACTCACGTTTGAATGCTTGGCACATAGGAATGGCACTATTTGGAGGTGTGGCTTTGTTGGGGTGGGTGTGAACTTTTTGGAGGAAGTGTGTCCCTGTGAGGGTGGGCTTTGAGGTATCATATGCTCAAGCTATGCCCAGTGTGGTAGACAGTCTCCTTTTGCTGCCTGTGGATCAAGATGTAAAACTCTCAGCTCCCTATCCAGCACCATGTCTGCCTGCATGCTACCATGCTTTCTGCCATGAAGATAATGGAGTAAACCTTTGAACTGTAAGTAAGCCCCAGTTAAATCTTTTCCCTTATAAGAGTTACCATGGTCATGGTGTCTCTTTACAGCAATAGAAACCCTAACTAAAACAATGAACTATCATTTGTTTCATTGATCTTGGACATTTTGTTTGGGATAAGATGAGATTTCAAAGTAATTTTAATTTTCCTTTTCTGATAGCTATCTATGTCAAACATTTTTAAAGTGTTTCACCACTACTTGTGTTTCATCTTTTAAGAGCTGTCTTTAAAATTTTTCTCCAATTTTTAATTGGTGTATTTGTTCGCTTGATGTACAGTGCTTTTTATTTCTTTATGCATTCTAGATATTAATGTTCTATAAGATGTATAATTGATAAGGGTTTTTTTCCTATTTTGTAGGCTGTCCTTTGCTATACAGAAGATTTTAGCTTCATGAGGTCTCATTTAAGTGTTGTTCTTAGTACCTATGGTAGTATTATTATCTTTTTCAGAAAGTCTGTTCAAACATATCCCCCCCACACTTTCTTTTCTGTTAGATTCAAGGTATTGTATGTTAAGGTCCTTTAACCATTTGGATTTGAGTTTTGTATGGGCGACAGAAATGTTTCTATTTGCATTCTTCTATTTGCATACATCTAGTTTTACCAGTAGCATTTGTTGAAGATGCTATCTTTTCTCTGAGTGTGTATTTTTTATTTCTTTGTAAAGAATCAGGTGTCTATAGGTAAGTGCACTTACATTTAATTCTTCAATTTGATTCCATTGATCAATGTATCTGTTTTTTTGCCGATGCCATGAAGTTTTTATTGCTATTATTCTGTAGTACAGTTGCAGATTGGGTATTGTGATACTTCAGACAGTTCTTTTATTATTCAGGATTGTTTTTGCTATCCTGTTTGCTTGTTTGTTTTTGGTGTGTGTGTGTGTGTGTGTGTGTGTGTGTGTGTGTGTGTGTGTGTGTATTTCATATGAAGTTGAATTATATCCTTTCAATTTCTGTAAAGAATTGTGTTGGAATTTTGATTGGGATTATGTTGAATCTGTAGATTGCTTTTGGTAGGATGACCATTTTCGCTATTTAATCCCACCAATCCATGAGCATTGGAAACTTTTGTTTTGCAAAAGTGGAATACTAGAAACCAAAATTAATTTCATTCCTTTACAGACCCTTAATAAATTAATTTTTCATGCATTATAGCATGATAACCAATTATTTATTTCTTCATTATTTTTCAGAGAATGTATGATGTGTTCTAAATTTCTAGCATGGCAGAAGTTGAATCATGTCCCACTTCCCATCAGGAAAGCTACCTGGGCAAGAGTATCTCCATGTTTTGGTAAATAAAATTAAGACAGCAAGTGTTTCTTAAGAATGAGCAGATTAATTTATTTTATGTACTTTTACCACTGTGGTTATTATTTTTGTGGTTATTATTTTTTAATTTTATTTTTTCATGCATAATTGTGGATTTATCTTTAAAGTGACTTAAATTTTCATAATTTATACTTGTATAAGAGCAAGAAATGGAGCCGGGCGTTGGTGGCGCATGCCTTTAATCCCAGCACTCGGGAGGCAGAGGCAGGCGGATCTCTGTGAGTTCGAGGCCAGCCTGGGCTACCAAGTGAGCTCCAGGAAAGGCGCAAAGCTACACAGAGAAACCCTGTCTCGAAAAACCAAAAAAAAAAAAAAGAGCAAGAAATGTTCTCTAAAGTTCATTAGTACAGTTTGAAATGAAATGCCCAGCATCATCCTTGATTAATGATGAGTTAAAATGGCAAGGCCATGTAGTTTAATATGCAATTAACTTATGGTAGCATTCTGTTTTTAGGTAGTAGTTTAAAATTTATTCATTTTCAGAGTTGGAAAGGGGATTATCAGTCCAAAACAATTACAGAGAAAGATAGACTGAAGCTAGAGTAAGAGAGAGATAAGTAAGAGAAAGAGGGGTGAGAAAAAAAGAGGGAGAGGCAAGGACAGAATAAATAATATTTTAATATCTAAAAAGTAAAAGTCTAATATTACAAAATCTAAAAAATAATAATCATTTTTTGCTTATGAGTCTGGCAGCTTTTCAAAGCCTTAATAGGTTCTTAACCATGTACTCTTAGTCTCTATCATGGAATAACACTCAGAACATTTCTAGATCATTAACTAATTCTATCACCTTGGTTTCTTTGTTCAAGAAAGTAAGAATTGGTCAGTTGCATTGATTGGAAAGATGTTTATGTGTGAGTGTGCTTTTGTATTTGTAAATGAGTGAAGAAAAAAATTCAAAAACCAACTAGATGAGGGAATATTTTTGTTAATCAATAATCTGTCCTATTCTTCCTCTGAAGAAATAAAAGCAGTGAACATTACTCTGTGTGTGTGTGTGTGTGTGTGTGTGTGTGTGTGTGTGTGTGTGTGTGTGTGGAGAGAGAGAGAGAGAGAGAGAGAGAGAGAGAGAGAGAGAGAGAGACTAAAAGAAATAATGATCCATCTATCCATAATCCATCATATAGTATGTGAGAATCTCTTTCCTTCCTTCTTTCTTTCATTTTGTGTGTATATTTGTGCATGTATGTAGATATATATAATATTCCATTTAATTTTCTGCTTCATTCTAATTTTCTTTCCCTCTCATTTGCCATAAGAAGAAATACTTGTATGAATTTGAAAGATTATACTCTACTCTAATTTTCATATAAATCATTATAAAAGGCAAAGTTTTGTATTATGCTTTGTAAATGTCTCTTCAATTTCTATTTTAAAATTCACTAATGTTTGCCGGGCGTTGGTGGCTCACGCCTTTAATCCCAGCACTCGGGAGGCAGAGCCAGGCGGATCTCTGTGAGTTCGAGGCCAGCCTGGTCAGCGAGATCCAGGAAAGGCGCAAAGCTACACAGAGAAACCCTGTCTCGAAAAACCAAAAAAAAAAAAAAAAAAAAATTCACTAATGTTTGTGAATCATGTATGTTGAAATAATTCTTGTAATTATTCTCATCACTGCATAATGCGTGTGTGCTTAAATATCAATTTGTTCATTTAGTATAATGTATATGCATTCTGTCTACTTCCAATTTTAAATTGTAGAAAACAATTTGCAAGTGGCTTCCTATGTCTACATGTAGGGAAAACCCTTGACAAAGAAATCTTAGACTATCCAATGTGTACAGTTTGTTTCATTTTTTTTTTTCATTTTGAATTACTTTTCACTTTTTGTAGTACTGAAGATTTGAGCCCAGGGCCTTGAAATGTTAGGAATGTTCTACCACTGACCTTAGCTCCTACATTTACTGGCATTTTATTTTCTTAAATTTTAAGACAAGGTCTTACCATGTTGTTTTACCTGGAGTTAAAATCATCCTTTTTCTAGAGAAGCCATTAACTTGCCACCACCTTTCTTCAGCCTATGGAGTAGTTGGAATTACAAGCATGTACCATCCACCAAGTTCAGCTTCAGAGCAGTTATTAAAAAAACTTCTGTATTGATTGCTAAGTTGTATATTCAGCTTATATGGAAATGACTAGATAATTTCTGTTTTTCATTGTGTTGATGTGATCAGATTTATTCATTTGACTATGTTAAAACATCTTTACATCTAGGATATGATCATAAGATAAGATTTTTTATAAAATACTTGTAAATTTGTCTTGCCAATGTTTTATTATTTTTTTCACCAATTTGATCAACAAGAATTTAAGTTTTATAGTTTCAGGATGACATTGGCTTTATTATTTAAAGTTTTCAATGTCTTCTAACATATGTGTTCACAGTGACATAACTATCTGCTCTACAGTGCATCTTTTTCTTTTTATCTTGTTTTTCTTTTGTTTGCCCTGCCTGCCTTTTGATTAGTAAATTAATCTATATTCACTAAAATTATTATTTTTATTATTATTTTCTATCATTTAACAGTTTCTGCCTGTCTTATTTTTCTTCATTTCCATCTTTCTTAGTATTTATCTTTGTAATTCAGTGCTGTTCCATCATATTAATGTTTGATTCTATTCTGTTTCTTCTCTCTTTCATGTATCAGGATTCCTTCATATTTTTGCTTCATTTCTAGTGTCATATGCCCTTAAATTTCTGCTTTTATGAGAAGTACTAATTCTCCTTTAGCTTCAAAGGATAGTTCTGCTTCATTTAATATTCTTGATTAGCAGGCTTTTCCTTGGCATCTTGAATATATCGTCTCATTCTTTTATGTTGCATACAGTTTCTACTCATAAATCTGCTACTAAGTCTGATGGATCTTCCCTTATACATGACTTGAGGCTTTTATTGCTTTCAGGCTTCTTTGTCTTGCATTTTTTTTCAATTTTCAATTTTTGTGAAGGTGTGTTTAGTAAATCTGTTTAGGATTTTTTAAGCTCCTCGAATCTGGATATTCATATATCTTTGAAGATTTGGAAGTGTTGTAGCTACTATTTTATGAAATAAGATTTCAATGCATTTCCTTTCTGTATTTTCTCTCTGAAAATTCCCATAATGCAATCATTTGTTCACTTAAGAGTGCTTCACAAGTCTAATAAGATTTCTTTAAATTGTTTTGTTTTTGTCTGGCTACATCAATATTAATTCAAGATACCAATTTTCTATTTCAGAGATTCTTTCTTTTTCTTGTTCTTGTGTTTCATGGAAGTTTTTTTTTTTTCACTAAAGATTGTATTTTGCAAAAATGACTGCAGTCTCTAGATAGTTGACTTGAATATATGCATTTCCTAATTCACACAGGAATATATAGATGGATCTTTGGCCACTGTTCTGAAGTTGTATGATTTTGAGTGAGCTATCTTCCATCCAGTAAGGTTCACAAAGAACAGTTGCTTCCGGAAAGGTCAAAAATTAAGCTGACATCCCCTAATTCAAGATAATGCATAATGGTGATGGCTGCAGCAGTTGGTGTTTTTAGGGTTAAGCAGGTCCAAAGTGAATACCTTTGCTGGAACTGAAGAGTCCACTTCAGATCAGTAAGATTGGTAACTGGTTTTAAAGCTTGCAAGTGTTACAGATACCTTGTAGATGTAACCAACCGTTTTATTAAATAAAAAACACAGAACCAATGCAAGGAAGAAAGACAAGAGGTCAGAGCTAAGAGCTAAAACCTTACCCTTCCTCCTGCGGTGGTCCTACCTCTCTGAACCAACAGTACCTCCTGTGTTAAAGTCCTTATATAGAGTTTCTGTTCTGCCTTCTCATTGGTTGTAAACCCAACCACATGACCGCCTCATCACGGCCTGTCTGTATAGACCTCCAGGTGTTCCATGGTTGGTATTGAGATTAGAGGCATGTGTATCCAATGCTGGCTGTATCCCTGAACACACAGAGACTTACCTAACTCTGCCTACCAAGTGCTGGGACTACAAGCGTACGCCACCACCGCCCTGCTTTCCTATGGCTTGCTAGTAGCTCTGACCCCCAGGCAATTTTATTTATTAACATACAAATAACATTTAAGTACAAAAGAAAATATCACCATAATACCTCTTAAGGTTGTGTATGCTGTTGTGATCAGGGTTACTGGTCCTTTCCTACTTAGCATTTGCCAGAGGTGTAAAGATCCTATGCTACTGAGTGAGGAGACCAAGTTAAATCTCTGAATTGTTTTGTTCTTTGTCCAAAGTTGTATTTTGGGTTATCTGAACTATTAAGGGTTCCCACAATTTTTTTGCCTAAGTTTTAGAGTTTCCTCTTAATGTTGTCCTTAAAATAATTTCTTCTTTGCTGCTTTGACTCTTCTAAGCAGTACACTCTGCCAGCTTGGCTTTTTTTTTACCAAGAAGAGGAATTCTTGTTCTATCCTGTGGAGCATATTTTTTCATTATGATAAACAACTCAGAACACATAACTGTATTTTTAGAAGAGAACTATTAAATGTTTCATTTGCAAACTATTCAAACAATTATATGTATCAAAATTCTTAAACTGTTTCAGTCAGTTATCTTTTTTTTTCTAAATTAAAGCAAGTTTTTACCAAAATATTAAGTACTGACCAAGATAGAATTTGGTCAGGATCATCACCGGGATACTTTCCAGGTACGTGGCTCAAGGCATGTGTTGTTGGGGCTTATATGGACAAAACCCTTAGGCCATTGTACTTTCACATGATATTTTTTTGTTATTTTCCAACTACAACTCCCCAAATCTTGGGACGTTATCTGGTCCTTGGGCAGGTGGGACTTACAGGTTAACTTAAGGTCTAACATTCTCCCTCGAAGTTGTATCCTGGGTCAAATCCTTGATTCTGTAATGGATACTGATTTATTGCTGGATCTAATAACCATAAGTTTAATGGTAACCAGATAGGAATTATTATTTAGTTACTGTATCGATGATGTAAGAGCAGAAGCTCAAGGGTCAATGACTCTGTAATGGATAGTATCTTTTTGTTCTGCATAAAGCAAGCCAAGTGTCCTATCATATTGCAGAACCATTTTAGTTAATGAATGTGCATGTTGATAAATCTGAGTCTACATTTTTGGTATATCAATTGACATTGTAGGAGGTCATTTTATCCCCTATGTTAGGGAGTATCCTTTTGACTTAGCCTTTTTCAGCCTGTTATTGGGGCAGGGATCATGTACTCTGTTCTGTAGCTGCTTCCATTAGCTAGTTAGCTTAACAAACTCTTTTTCAAAACTGGGCAATATTAGAATCATAGTTTTAAGAATTCTGGAAGCTTTAAGTATCTTTAATTTTTGGAAGGCTTACTATTAAATGTAGGTTTGGTGGTGCATACCTTTAATCTCAGCATTCAGGTAGCTGAGGCAGCCTGATCTCTATGAGTTCAAGACCAGCTTCATCTGCATAATGAGTTCCAGGTTAGCCATGCCAACAAAGTGAGAGCCTCAGTTCATTTTTTTGTTATACTATTTATCTTTGTGTTTGATATTCTTTCTCTTTGTCTTTGTCTCTCTGTCTCTGTCTCTGTCTCTGTCTCTCTTTCTCATCTCTATCTCCCTCTCTCTGGTGGGTATGTGAGTGTGTGTGTGTGTGTGTGTGTGTGTGTGTATGTGTGTGTGTGAGTGTGTGTGTGTGTGTGTGTGTGTATGTGTGTGTATGTGCGTGCACATAGTGCTGGTGCATGCATGTGGGGGTCAGAGGAAAACTTACAGGAGTCCATTCTCTCCTCCTACCATGTAGGTTCCCAGTATTAAATTAAGGTCATCAAGGTGGAGAGCAAATGCCTTTACTGTCTGCCTTGTTTATTATTTTTAACACAAATAAAATCTAAAATCTTAAGTGATTCTGTAAGTCCATTTGGTAATGCCATTTAAAGATGGAAAAATATTTCTCATTTAAATTTTATGTCTTTTATAACTTCAGCAAAGTAGTAAAATTAAAAGAACCACCAATCTAACTGGCTTATATAAATGTGCTGACTTTTTTCTTTGCCCTGCTTTCATATTTTACCAGGATTATGTTTCTGACAATTGAAACAATTTCAAGTTACATACTGAATGTGAAGGCTAATGTGCTTACATCAATGTTTGTAGAAAAGACTAAGATTTTCCTTTGATGATCAATTTAAAAGAAAAAGTGAACTAAATTTTGAGTGATGGAGTGAGGATATACCAAACAGATGTCTGAAACTCTTTGAAATCCATATGAGTTTATAAATTTTCCATGCATTTGAATTTGTTTTTGATGACTTATTCTGTCTCTGATAACTGCTTTTAGAATCTCTAAAATTGAAACTCCAATGTGAAACTTGAGACAGACTCCAACATGGATAGTAGGATTGCAACATTTTGTGGCTATAAGGTCTAGAATGCTTTGAGGCAAGTGTTTGTATGCGTGTGTGCGTGTATATACCACTGACCAACACCCCAGCCAAAGTGCTTTCTATAGGAAAAAGAGATAGAAAAGGAAAATAAAAACTGGTAAACATAGGAATATTGATGATGAAAAGAGAAAGGGTTCTAAGAAACTATAACAATATTGGATCATGTTGCAAAGGAGGAAGGAAGATCAGTAGAAAAAAGAAATGTGTCTTATTCATGGTACCAAAATGAACCATGCAAGCTTTCAAAGGAGGGAGGCAAAAAAACAAAAAACAAAAAACAAACAAACAACAACAACAAAAAAAACCAGTATAACCAAGCTATGACACAGATGAACCACTAAAACAATGGTTATGGCATAATAACCCTAAAGGTGAAGTAGTGGCATGCATACCTTAGCGGTAACCAACAGCTCTCTAATTGGACTTAAAAAGGAAATTGTGCCTGGTACTGGAAACCCAGCTAACTACCCAGGATAGTGAAGTCATGGACCTTGGAGAAGAATGTACAGCTGCTATTATACTAAATGTGCATAATCCCTAACTACAGTCTACAAATTCATCTTCATACTCACAGATAAGTGTAGTCCTCATTCTTCATCAAGGAAACATCTCTTTGCAAAAGATGGAGACCTTTACAGAAAAGCACAACCAATCAAAATGCAGAGTTGTGGAACCCAATCCCAACAGATACACCTATACTCTTGCAGCTAAGGCTTAGGGATCATTGCAGAAGAGGGGACAGAAAATTGTAAGAGCTAGAAAAACAGGGCATTTGCTATGAGATTATGCCTCCTAGGGATTTCACAGGCTACACAATATAACTGCCTAGTCATAAACTGAACAAGGACAATAGCAATAGTTATGCTAATGTCGACTGTCTTAGAGTTTCTATTGCTGTGAAGAGATACCTTGGCCATGACAACTCTTATAAAGGAAAACATTTAATTGTAGTGGCTTTTGTTTTTTCAGTTCAGAAAATGGTTTGCCTACAGTTCAGAGGTTTAGACCATTATTTTGTGGGACATAGTGGTGTGCAGACAGATGTGATGCTAGAGAAGTAGCTTCAAGTCCTAAATCTTGCTGACAACAGAAAATGGTCTGTGACACTGGGTGTATCTTGAGCATAGGAGACCTCAAAACCTATTCCTACAGTGACACATTTCCTTTAACAATGCCATATCTACTCCAACAAAGCCACACCTTCTAGTAATGCCACTCCCTTTGCAGACTATTTTGTGTCAAACTGCCACATGGACCAAGACACATTGAGTGGGAAAGTCCAGAGGGCCTCCTCCTTACACAAAGAATGACAGGCAACTAAGCAATGCTGAGAGTGGAAGAAATAGTTTTTTTTAGGGAAGAGCTCACCAATTGGTTATCTAATACCAAATGGTTATCTCTAAAAACAAACATGTAAGTAACTTCATACATACTGAGCAGGTTGTATTTATGTGCATAGAAATACACACACACACACACATACACACACACACACACACACATATATATATATATATATATATATATATATATATAACATACATATGCATATATGTATGTAACAGTAATTAAGGAAAAAAGGCCATAAAATTGAAAGAGAGTAAAGAGTGATAAATGGGAGGGTTTAGAGGGAGAAAAAGGAAGGAGGATATGATATAACTATATTATAATCTCAAAAAAAATGAAAGAAATAATTTAAATATTTGTTTTAGATATGGAGAAAAAGGTTTCAGATAAGCAGATGTTTGAGATTCCAAGTTTCCAGATGATGATTAAGTATTTGTGACAGGAGCATGATGACTGGACTTCAGAACCTCGGCTAACACATAAATAAAGAGGGTATGGTGGTCTGCCTACAATCCCAATGCAAGGACAGAAGTGGATTCAGGGCAAGCTAGCGTAGTTGAGTGGGTGAGCTCTGGGCTCAGCAAGAGACATTGCCTCAGTAACTAAGGAGAAGAGCAATTGAGAAAGACATACAATGTCAATCACTGTTCTTCACATATACATGTGCAGATGTGTGCCTGTATTCTGATGTGCATATATACACACAAAAGTGAACATGTATACATACACATATGTACACCACACACATACACATGCTAATAACAACAAAAAGAAAAAAGGGAAAAGCTCGTTTCAGAAGAATCTACTGAAGTCCAAATTATCATTTGTAATATTTTGCCATTTTTGATATATCTGAATGACTATGTCTCACACTGTTAGAACATAAGTAAGTGAGTAGCCTGCAGGATAAGAATGACCATGCAATTAGACTAGTATTTAAACAAATGTTGAGAAGTCTTAAAAACATCTGTGGAGAATCCTAATTAATTTAATAATAAGAGATGTTTTCAATACATAAATACAAGAAGACTAATTTCAGAAAGATTATCAATGGGACAAAAAGAAAAATACTTCTGAACTCCATTTAATGAAATTGAATAGCAACATTTCAGGTTGGCACAGAGAACTTCATGGAGGACTGGAGTAGTTGTCCTTTCCTCTGAGAGTCCCAAATTTCATAGCCAAGAATCTCAGATACTGACAAACACTTTAGTGAAATTTGAGGACAGCACTTCAAGTCATGACAAAAGGTATTGTCAAAACAAACTTTCACTTTATAAGGAAATACCTTATTCAAGATACACAGGAATGTGGTGGTATTTTATTGCCCAAAATATTGTGTACGCTAATAAACTTATCTGGGGTCAGAGAACAGGACAGCCACAATATTAAAGGTTAGGCAGTGGTAGCACATGTCTTTAATCCTAGCATTCCAGAGGCAGAAATCCATGTGTTCAAGGATACACCCAAGCATGGTGACCAACGCCTTTAATCCCAGAAAGCAAGCCTTCAATCCCAGGGAGTGGTGGTAGAAAGCAGAAAGGTATATAAGGCATGAGGACCAGAAACTAGAGGCATTTGCCCTGGAGAGGCATTTGCCCTGGAGAGGCATTTGGCCTGGAGAAGCATTTGGGCTGGTTAAGCATTCAGGCTTCTAGCAGCAGTTCAGCTAAGAGTCATTCGGATATGAGGACATAGAGGCTTCCAGTCTGAGGAAACAAGACCAGCTGAGGATCCGGTGAGGTGAAGTAGCTGTGGCTTATTCTGTCTCTCTGACCTTCCAGTGTTCACCCCAATACCTGGCTCAGGTTTGATTTTATTAATAAGAACTTTTAAGATTCATGCTACACAGGAAAGTTTCTTGAAATAAATAAAAAGAAAGGAAGGAAGAAAATGAGAAACGATACCACATAAAATTAAGCCTTTGAAATTCTACATTACATTTAAATTCATATGGAAATGTATGATTTATTTTCTTTAAAAATAGGGCAGGCTAACAACCATAACATATATGCAGAGGACCTAGTTTGGTGTTTTATGGGACTTCTAAAAGTGGGAGTGGGTAGGTTTCTGACCCTTTTGCCTGCTCTTGGGACTCTGTTATAAGAAATCTGAAGAATGAGATATGTGTATCCAGTAGTTTTTGATGTCTATCATAAAACATTAGAGACAATATTACATGGAAAAAAGAATGTATATCATGCTATAATTGTGATTCTACTACACACTATATCTGCAAGCTTCTTTTATTTATTTATTCCCTGGGTGAGCCTCCGGTTTATCATCTGAAAAGTATGAACAATCATCCTATTCTATTCTTTTTTTATAATTTGATTTAATATTACGTATCAGCCACAGATTCCCCTGTCCTCATTCTTCCCCGCCATCCCCCCAGCCCAACCCACATTCCCATCTCCTCCAGGGCAAGGACTCCCCTGGGGATTCAGCTCTACCTGGTAGATTCAGTTGAGGCAGGTCCAGTCCCCTCCTCCCAGACTGAGCAAAATGTCTCTGCATAGGCCCCAGGTTCTAAACAGCCAGCTCATTCACTAAGGACAGGTCCCAGTCCCACTGCCTGGGTGCCTCCTAAACAGTTCAAGCTGATCAACTGTCTCACTTATCCAGAGGGCCTGATCCAGTTGGGGGCTCCTCAGCTATTGGTTCATAGTTCATGTGTTTCCACTAGTTTGGCTATTTGTCCCTGTGCTTTTTCTGATCTTGGTCTCAACAATTCTTGCTCATACAATCCCTCCTCTTTCTCACTGATTGGACTCCCAGAGCTCAACCAGCATTGTTTGTAATAGCCAGAACCTGGAAACAACCTAGATGCCCTTCAACTGAAGAATGGATAAATAAAATGTGGTACATATACACAATGGAGTACTACTCAGCAGAGAAAAAGAATGACATCATGAGGTTTGCAGGCAAATGGATGGATCTAGAAAAAAAATTATCCTTAGTGAGGTAACCCAGACTCAGAAAGAAAAACATGGTATGTACTAACTCATAGGAGGATACTAGATGTAAAACAAAGGATGACTAGACTCTTACTTACAACTCCAGGAGGCTACCTAGAAAACAGGACCCTAAGAAAGACACAGGGTTTGCCCAATGACAGAGAAATGGATGAGATCTACATGAGCAAACTGGATGTGGGGGGAGTAATGAAGGGCAAGGGTCAAGGGAAAGAGAGCTTAGGGGAGTGGGAGACCCCAGTTGGATCAAGAACAGAGAGGGAGAACAAGGAAAAAGAGACCATGATAAATGAAGACCCCATGGGAATAGGAAGAAGCAAAGTGCTAGAGAGGTCCCCAGAAATCCATAAAGACACCTCCACAATAGACTGCTGGCAGGGGTTGAGAGAAAGCCCGAACTAACCTACTCTGGTGATAGGATGGCCAAACACCCTAACTGTAGTGCTAGAAATCTCAACCAATGATTGATGCAAGCAGAGGCAGAGATCCACAGCCAGGCCCCAGGTGGAGCTCTGGGAGTCCATCCAACTCTATTCTAACCCTTTTACAAAATTTAATCAGGCATTGTCACTCAAAAATGTGAGCCACAGAGTTAATGATATAAATCTTTTTTATGCATATACATATGTTGAACACTATTTTTTAATAGTTTTTGTAGTTTCTTCTTCACATTTCCACGTTTCCTTCATCTTTCATTTTTTTTCCTGGTAACCACAATCCCATTCAATATCTGTATGGTTATTACCTCATGTTTATGTATCCTATGTGGCTTACCTTACTTTTCTACTTACATGCAGTCTTAAATCTTATTTGTTCTACTCAATTATCACAATAAATAGAGATAGTAAGTAAAATAAACAGAAATACATACAGTAAAACACTTTAATTCATTTTATACAATCCAAAATACTTTACTTTTGCTTACTGAGTCAACTAAGCAAGCTCCTATGGGCTCACGAGACTGAAGCAGCAAGCATGGGACTTGTAAGGGTTTACGCTAGATCCTCTGCATATATGCTAGGTCTGTTAGCTTGGTGTTTTCGTGGGACTCCTAACAGTGGGAGCAGGTTTGTGTCTCTGGGAGTAGGGTTGTCTCTGAGTCTTTTGCCTGCTCTTGAGACTCTTTTCCTCCTATTGGGTTGCCTTGTCTAGCTTTCATATGAAGGCCTTCACCCTTGCCTTCTTATATCCTGTTTTGTCCTGTTTAGCTATGGTCTCTTGGAGACATGTTCTTTTCTGAAGAAATGATGGAGGAGTGCATCTGGGAGAGAAGAGAGGTGGAGGAGTTGGGAGGAGTGGAAGGAGGGGAAACTGTGATCAGGAGGCACTGTATGAGAGAAGAATTTATGTAAGAAATGAGAATAAAATAAGAAAAGAAATAAATATGGTGTCATTGCAAGTACCAAAACCAAAAGACTTTACTAATTCTAATAATAAATAGAATGATGCATAGTCACTAATGAAAGTTCTTTTAAAAATATAAGGATAGATTGTGGAAAAATACAACTAGTCAGCATATTGACAAAATTGGTAGGGAAAAACAACTCTGTAGTTTCAGAAACAATATTTGATGAGAGTCAAGGTTATTTTTGAAAAAAATCTGAGAAAACTATGAATAAAAAGGAGCTTCCATAATACATTCCTGTTTAATTAGAACATTGCTAAAGCTTTCACCATATTTGGACTAAAGCAAAAAGTCAATTATCTCATCAGCTCTATTTAACATTTTCTGAAGGTTTTCAAAAATTAAAGATAATAAATGTGTCATAAGCACTGGAAAAGAAATGAAACTGTCATTTATGACAAATGACATGATTACATATATAGAAAATCCAGAGATTATTATCTTCAGTCAAATATTAATAAGATAATTTTAATATAATGCTACCTATAAGGTTTATCTGAAAAAACAGAAAGCTATTCACATTTATTCATGTCAATTAATTAGAAAAGAAGTTAAAATTCTAAACATTATTAGATATATTATTTTAAAATATAAAAATCTATTAATGAATTTAATGAATAAAAGAAAGTCTTATACACTATAATCACAAAATCACTGTTGAGATAAGTGTGCAATACCACATAATGGGCAGATGTTGTGAATTTCTCTAATATTCAATAAAATTTCAATTAGTCCATGCAAAGTGCATGTGTTTGGTAATCCTACAACTTACATGAAAATGCAATGAGGAAAAATTACTCAATAATATCAATGTGTGATTTAAGAAAATAAAACATGAAATGTATACAATACTACACAGGAAGAACTGAAATTGTATGATAATTTGCCCAGTATGATATTTTACAGTAATGGAAAATTAGCCAATAAACAGCTCCAAAATAATCTTGTACATATATATTAAATCAATTTATGGTAAAGCTGCATTATAAAACAACCAGAAAAGTTTGTTATCTTCAGTAAAGTGTACTTCACCAATTAGGAATCTGCATGAAAATGTATCTCATTGGTATGTAAAAGAGAA
The DNA here is from genome assembly GCA_902168425.1 of Peromyscus attwateri. Classification (NCBI taxonomy): domain Eukaryota; kingdom Metazoa; phylum Chordata; class Mammalia; order Rodentia; family Cricetidae; genus Peromyscus; species Peromyscus attwateri. The sequence goes on from CABHPP010115931.1 coordinate 72,694, forward strand.
ATCCTAGTTATTACAGCTCTGTGAAATTGAAAATAGTTAGATATTTGATAGAAACCATAGGAAAATTTGGGTCATATGGAGCAGGCAACTGTTTCTTTGACAGAACCATAAGTAACATTTTCCATACATAAGTGATAGTGATAAAATATACATTATTAAAATTAAGAATTTGGAGATGAGCTGCTAGAGAGATGGGTCAGGAGTTGAGAGCACTAGCTGCTTTAACAGAGGATGTGGGTTCAATTTCCTACACCCACATGATGGCTCACAACCATCTGTAACTCCAGGCCAAGGGGATCCAATGCCCTCTCTGGCCTCTCAGGCACTGCATACACCTGGTGCACATACATACATATAGGAAAAATACAGATACTAATAAAATATTTTTAAAACTTGAAAAGAGAAAGGAATTTGGAGCTGAGATCAAAGACCTGTGTTAGGATGTTTATCTTGCATGCATGAATCACTGGATTCAATTTCCAGCACTATGAAAAAAGAAAATTGCAATTTAGAAATTGAATGTTTATAAACTTCATGTTTAAAAGAATAAGTTAAACCTCAAAATGGCAGGAAACACTATATACATATATATATATATATATATGTATATGTATATGTAGGTATGTATGTATATGAAGAGAGGAAGGAGAAGTCTTGCATGTAATAAAGATGCTTCTTTCAAAGGAAATAGTGAGATAATTTCAGCAACATTAAAGAAGTTTCACTTCAAATGTCATTTATCAGTGGGGGAAAGGATGCATGCCACAGTGAGCATGTAGAGGTCAGGAGACAACTTCCAGGATTTGGTTCTATCTTTCCACTCAAGTCTTAAGATCTTCATAGCAAGAACTTTTACCAGTTGAGTCATTTTCTCAGCTCCTAAAGTTACATTTTTAGTTGTACACTAAACACCTTTGTGAACAGGTGTTCAAAATGGACAATATGAAGCTTCTGGGCCAGTGGTTCTCAACCTTCCAAGCTCTGACCCTTTAATACAGTTCTTCATGTTGTGGTGACCTCAACCATAAAACTATTTCATTGTTGTTTCATAACTGTAATTTTTCTACTGTTATGAATTGTAAATATCTGATAAGCAGAATATTTGATATATGACCCCTGTGAAAAGTTCGTTTGACCCTCATAGACCCACTGGTCTAATGAGAACAAGGGGAATGATTGCCTTATATCTCATTAGGAAATTCAAAACACTAAGTTCATCATATGTAACAGAAAATAAAAACTGTAAACTTACTGAAACATTCATTTATATAATTTCTTATTTCTTTTTGGTTACATGAGGTGTACATAACATAAATTAATAATTTAGCAACTATCCATTGTCAAAAACCCAGGAGCATTTAGTATATTCACAGTGTTGTGTAATTGTCATCACCCTTTTCTATTAGGAAAACACTTTTGTCACTCCAAAAGGAAATTTCATAGCCACACACATTTAAACATAGTAATGTCAAATATATTTTTAATATATGCACACATATACATATATAGGATCAAAATTAGATTTAATTTTAGGATCTATGAGTATGGTATCCCATTTACTATTTCCAGTAACCCTGGTCTTTTTGTGAACTGTTTCTGACATGCATTTACCATTTAATTTCATTTGGAAGTGGACAACAATCAGTGAATAGCTAAATGCAAATAGAATGTCTAATCACTTTGTTTCTAACAATAAAAGCATTGTGGAAAACTCAATTGTTTTAATTTTTTAACCTAAGGAGTTTTTATACTCAGAATATACAGCACTCTCCCCACACCTCCGTGCTAATACCACATAACCCCTTTCCAAGCCCCTGACTGGCAGATTATGTTTCCCCGTGAAGCTAGGAGATTTGGTTGGAGAAAAGAATCTCTATTGGCTTTAGCTAGTGAAGCATCTCTTTTTGTTAACTGGCAAGGCTTTGGATCTGGCAGCTCTGAAAATGCCACCACAAGGGACCCGGCACTAAACTAGTTTATTAATTGGTATGCTTCCTCTAGGGTTTGCAAGACTAGTAATATAGTCTGGTGGAATGGTGGAATCTATATAGCAAGAGACTTCCTCAGGAGTGATGATTCTCCTTTGGAAACCAATAGCATAGTAGAAAGTGAAAAATATAGTCACACCAATTTACACTAACTGCCTGTTTGCTAATCTCATCAGCCTGTGGAATAGGATCAGCACTCTACCAGATTTTGTCCTCCTAATGGAGAGTAACAGAAGCTCTGCAGACTGTTAATTCTTCATTCCTCTCCTCACTTCTTCGTGCTAATTTCTTTTTCCATTTAAATTCTTCCAGCCTGTATCTATCTTAATGGCTCCAGTTTCTAAGCAAATGCATATTTATTGTGGGGTGTATTTGGTGTGCTGAATCAATGCCTTATGTTTTAAAGCTTAACAGAAATGTAGCTAAATTTAATCTTCTCCCCCTGGGAGTATGCACAGAGTGTGGGGAATTTGTGAATATATTTATACTTGTTTTGATTTCGGTTTACCTTTCCTCTTGTAACTTAGCTATTTAATGCCTCATAATTATAAAGGATCTCAGGAACTACATAGTAATTGAGATTTAGTTTGTGTCTGAACTTGTCAAATTAAAGAGAAACCATTTCCTAGAATTACAAAATCTTAACACATTTGAATTCATAGAATTCAACCGTCTCATTTTGGATTTTGGAGGAAAGTGAGACGCTAAATACAATGGGAAGTTGGTAAAGGTTGCACAGAAACTGAACTGATACTCTGTTGTGGACAATTGTAACTGTCTAAAGACCCGATTTGATACCTATGGGAAGCATAAAGGGCATACTATGCTTATAAAGCACACATTATATATGATTCAGGAATTATTTTAAACATTCATAGAGCACTTGTTGTCTTCATTATAATGAATAAAATACAGGTAATTTATCATTTCTATTTCATGGGTGGAGAAATAGAGGAAATCAGCAAATATGTGACTTGACCAAGGTGCTATAGAAAGAAGTAGCTAAGTAAGTTTCTCAGACTTTCAAGTCAGGCATTACACTTCCACAGAGCAGACTACTGAGGGAATCTTGGTAGATTTGGGATTGAGTTTGCGGGAGTATATGTGTTCAATGTCAAAGTAATGTGCAGAGAGAAAAGAACCAGGCTAGTATTGAAAAGAAAACAGACGACAGCTGAATGATCTTAAGGTAAAATATAACAAAAAAAAAAAGAAAAGGAAGGAAGGAAGGAAGGAAGAAAGAAAGAAAGAAAGAAAGAAAGAGAATAAGCGGGAGAAGGGTAGCAAAGGAGAGGAATCAACACAAAAATCCAAAGGAAATAAATGGCCTGATCATTTTCTGTGGACTCTAGCTTCTGATTTTGGTGAGATTTCCCTGGGTTCTCATTATAAATTGACTCACTTTCTTGATCATCTTGTGTTGTGTGATATTTTGTTTGTGTTCTGACAATAAAGCTTGCCTGGAGATCACAGGGTGGAGTTAGCCACTGATTAACCATAGAAGCCAGGCAGTGGTGGCTCACATATTTAATCCCAGTGGGAAGCTCATGCCCTTAATCTTAACCCTCAGGAGGCCATGGAGACAGGAAGTTATTAGGCAGGGTTCAGACAGAATCATGCCCCCATTTGGTCTGAGTATTTGTAGAGGTAAGAAGGTTCTAGTGGCTGTTGCTGTGCTCTCATCTTTCACCCACAATATCTTATAGACAAAGTGCTAAATGGTCTTATTAATAAAAACCTAGAGCCAGATATTGGGGTAAAAAGCTGAGAGATCAGAAAAGCAGTGTAGCTTGTTCTGCTTCTCTGATCTTCCAACATTAACCCTAATACCTGGCTTCAGATTTGTTTTTATTAATAAGACCTTTTAAGATTCATGCTACATCTGGTGCCCAACGTTCGTGGTATGAATTCACAAAAAGCTGCTTGCCTGTGGCCTTGTCAGCCCCAGCTCAGGCCTGAGCTAAACAAGTAGGATTTACTGAAGGAGGCAGAGGCAGGAGGATCCCGAGTTTGAGGCTGATCTAGGAGGCTTGCTAAGGAGAAGCTACAGCTGGGGCCCAGCCACAAACGGTGGCAATGGGACCATGGAGGCAGCGGCTGCTGCTCTGAGTTGCTGGCTGCTTCTCATCATGTTGGTGATTGTGGCAATGCTGCTACCTGGGATGAAGGGTTTACTGTTGCTTGTTCAGAGAATTGGCAGGACAATTGTGTTACAAGAAAACATTGGCAAAGGTCAGTTTGGAAAAGTTTGGCAAGACAAATGGTGGGGAGAAATTGCTGTGAAGATTTTCTCTTCTAGGGAAGAATGTTCATGGTTCCGAGAGACAGACATTTTTCAGACTGTGATTGCTCCAAACCACAGCGGAGGCGTGTGCACACACACACACACACACACACACACACACACACACACACACACAAAATGTCTGCAGAGAACCATGACCATGCCTAACAGTGACTTTGAAATCTTTAAAAAGATGACACGATCCCACAATGACAATTTCACATGGACTATGATAAAGCCATTAAGCTGATTAACACCACCAAAAGATCAACTTTGAACTAGAAACTACTCAGGACAATTTGAGATGACTAGCTGAGATGATCCAGCCTGACAGACTACTTGAACAAGGACTTGAAACAAGCCCTGCATTTTCTCATTATTCAGCGACTGGACAAATGATACAGGACTTGACAATTAACTCGAAAATTTTCTTTTCAGGATTCCCTAAAGATGTCTTCACCCCCAGAAAGCAGGAAGTAATGTTAAGAAAATGACATACACATTCCCAAGAGGTGGGGTGGATGGTTTTGGGGTCATTTAATGAGTTTTAGATATTGTCATTGTTTATGATGGTTGGTTACAAGTTGTTAATTGTTAATGGTCAGGAAAAAAGCTGAACAAGGAGATTAGATTCAGAGTTTTTGTTTAAAAGAAAGAAAAAGAAAAGAGAATATAGATATAAGGTAGATCATTGACTCTACTCTGAGAAAAAGATAAAGAAATAATAGGATAAATGGGTAGATCATTGAATCTACTCAAAAAAGAAAAAGGGGAAGATATAAAAATGACAAAAGGTAGATTATTGAATCTATTATGAAAAGAAAAAAGAGAGAATATGGATATGATAAGATAAAAAG
>CABHPP010115932.1:0-18903 GCA_902168425.1 Peromyscus attwateri
AAAAAAAAAAAAGAATACAAAAGAAAAGAAAAGAAAAAAAGACCTAGCCACAATAGAAGTGCTGCAATGAAAATACCAACATTTTTGTCTTATCTGTCTGTTGTTCAAAGTGTGCTCTTATTTTAAAAATGTAATGAAAAATGTAATCATGTGGTGGTTGCTGATCTTGCATTTTCATTCCAGACTAAAAGTTATTAATTAAGTACTTAACCAGGCATTTGCACGTGTGAAGGACTCAGTCAGGCCCTGGAAATACAACACTCCTGACCAGTGCCTCCTCCTGTCCCATCATAGAAACAGGGGAGTTGTGACACTGTGAAGAAGCCAGAGCTCTTACTCCCCCAATTGGTCTTGTGAGGGTGTTAAGAGAAGGTTCAAGCAAAATCTGAAGATGTCCAGGGTTCTCTTGTGCAGTAGGGAAGGACATTCAAGGCAGACAGAGAGCTGAGTGAAGCCTCAAGGGGGGTGGGGGGGGAGAGGGAGGGAGACAGGGAGGGAGGGATGGAGGGAGACAGGGAGGGAGAGAGGGAGACAGGGAGGGAGGGAGGGATGGAGGGAGGCTTCAAAGGCTGAATCAGAGGGGCTATAAAGGGCAGAAAGCCAGGCACTGAGCTTATGTTCTGTCAGAACAGCAAGGGAGATTTCCCTTTAAGCACTCTCAGCTCTAACAGAGCATGAACAAGCCCATTTTATGATTATCCTTCATGACAGAATTTTTATGTTGATAACATAAAATCCATATGTGTGTGTTTTGTAAGCGACATCAATATTTTTCTGTTGTTACCAACCCCTCACAACAACAGGCAATACCGCAGATAACATGGTGCGGCTCTCTCCACACCAAATAAAACATCAGGATACTATCTGAGTAGCCTAGCCTCTTCTGTGTATTCACTCTATCATTCCTTTGTTCCAACCCTAGTTCATATTTCATGTCAGTAATAAAAGTCACAAACTGGTATCTTTGGTAGGGTTTACTAAGGGAGGCATAAAAAAGAAAACCTATGCAACAATATGGATGAACCTAAAAGACACTGTGTGAAGTGAAACAAGCTATAAAAAGACAAGTTCGGCATGACCTCACTCAGATGCGGAATCTCTAAACACTGGTTTCATGGAAGGAGAATCTAGAGCAGTGCTTATCTGAGGCTGGATTGGGCTTGAGAGTGTTGAGGAGAGGTCGACCATGGGCTACAAAGTTAAAGTTAGATGGGAGGGGGAAAAGAATGAGAAGAGAGATTCTAAATGCTCTCACCACAAAGAAATGAAGAGTTTGAGGTAATGGATTCAGTAATTACCCAGGTCGATCATTATGCAATGTACGCATGGATGAAAGTGCAGAAGCGACTCTTAAGTATTCATGAATCATACATATGGTCAGTATGTATCAAAAATTAAACGAAACATTTTTTCAAAGGAAAAGCTAATATCCGAATATCTGCACATGACGTGTTTATCCATCTATATCTACTACAGAACTTCCAGGGGAGCCCTCCAGAAACTGTGAGGAATGTCCAAGCACTGCATTTCACACCAGAGAGAGACCCACTCAGTTCACCCACAGCCTTCTGCAGTCAGGAGCAAGCACAGGGAGAGGGAGACATCCATAAGCCCTGGGTCTCCTCAGAGCTCACGCCACTCTTTTTTAAGCACTTCCTCTTTCTCGGGGCCTTTTCAAAGTTATTCCTGCTCAGTTCTTAATTACCATCAGTGAGAGTATAAGAAGAGGAAGGAAGCAAACAGTCCTCCTGCTTGAGCGGCCCAGCTGTTTTTGGTCAGATGTGCTGCTGGATCTGCAAAAGAAGCTTGGTGCTGAGGCTCTTTGGAGCTGGCCAATGTTGTAATCACCAAAATTCACCTCTTAGCTTTGGCTTCAAAGAGCCAATGTGTGGGATTCTCAGTGATGTCTGGGGAAAGTGGTACCCTCCATTTCTCTGTCATCTTTCCTGACCATATGCTTCTTCCTCTTACATTAAACGTGTTTTGTTCATTGAGGAAACAGCCTGTTTTCACGGTTTATAATTTCTTAAGAACCAGGCTGTATACAACCAAAACACCAAAACCCCCATGCCAAATGTTATAACTCTTCCAGAAATATGACACTAATAAGCAAACTTGTCTTCAGTCTCTTTTTAGTGTGTCTTCAAACCCTCTAAGTCCTATTAGGAATCCCACGTTCCTTTATGTACACAGAGGACTTCCACGGAATAGAGTTCTTTGTACACTTGCTTATTTGAGGCATGTGGACCATAGACTCCAATACTTGACAGTTTTGTGAGTCAGGCTCCAATCTACCTGAGTCTGGGTAAAATTAAATAGGAGCAGAGTTCCAGTCCAAGACTCAAACTTTGATCTACAATTAAGAAGTCATCCAACGACTTGAGTACCTCTCCAAACAAGGCCTCCCTGCACAGAAGCATGCCTCACATAATTCATCCACAGGGCAAATCATTTTAACACCTCTTTGCTTTCTTTGACAAAATTATCTGTGGTCGTAGTCACAGAATGAAGTAGGTTACAATTACAGCCATAAATGAAGAACAGACAGTGCAAACTTTCTTTTTTTTTTTTTTCTTTTTGGTTTTTCGAGACAGGGTTTCTCTGTGTAGCTTTGTGCCTTTCCTGGAGCTCACTTGGTAGCCCAGGCTGGCCTCGAACTCACAGAGATCCGCCTGCCTCTGCCTCCCGAGTGCTGGGATTAAAGGCGTGCGCCACCAACGCCCGGCTACAAACTTTCTTCTATTGACTTTAAAATAAATGTTAAGGCCAGTAAAAACCAAAACAAATTAAATAAATATTGCACGACAAACAAGCAAAGACACATGATTAATTTCAATTGCATGAATATATTTTTGAGAGGAAAAACTGTCTACATATATTTGTCTGTGAAGTAAAGAACCATAAATTCATCTCAGTTTCCTAACTCTGATTCCTACAAATTTGTCAATGGCTTTGAGAAATCAGTCTTATCATATTCATCTATGATAGCTTTGTCCATCTTTACTAGCAGTTGGCTGAGGCTATTCCATATTAATTTTAATTTTCATTACATTTTTCCCTCTTGCTTGAAAAGTTGATTTGTTTTTAATATTTTGTGTTCCATTTATTTATTTGTATGTGCATGCTTGAGCATGTGCATGCCACAGCACATGTGTGGAAGTCAGAAGACACTTGTAGGAGTTGCTACTCTCCATCATATCGGTCCTGGAGATCGAATTCAGATCGCTAAAGGCTTAGTGTCAATCAACATTACCTGCTGCGTACCACAGCCAATAGTTGTAAACTCCGTAAAGATGCAGGCAGTTGTGTTCAGAAGGCTCTGATGATGCCTTCAGTTTCCTTGGTCTCTGCTAAATTATACTTTACATTAATGGGGTCTTCCCACCTGATGGACACACAAAGGCTCATGCTCAGTTGACCCACATTTAGTGGCTCCAGTGGACAGTGGGTACATTAGATATTTACCTCCTACAAAGAGGAAAGATGCCTCAAAATGAACTTGAACATCAGTGTGGACACAGTGGCAGAACTGACATCATCACCCACTCAGAGATTTAACAACCATTGAACTGTTTGCTGTCTATCAAAAGAATGTCAGTGTGCCTTGTTTATACTACTATTTATAACTTGATTCAATTTCTCTGAATTCTGACTTTAATGATTTCTATGATCAGCACTGAATTGAGATGTAGGGACCCAGGGTCCAATCCCCCATAGCAGTAAAACAAAACAAGAAGTGAACAAAATCCGGCTTGAAATTTGACACACTTCCACCAGAACCGAACGGGAGTAGCGAGGTTCAGTCTAGCTAAAAATACAAGCAGGTACCAAAGGTGCCATAAACATTCTCAGCATTGGTCATGATTTTGCTTGATGGATTTTATCAGCAGCTTTTAGGACCTTCTGTCCCATTGCCAGATGTTTACATCTTCTTTCTTCTTTTCTTTCCTCCTTCTTTCTCTCTTTCCTCCTTTCTCTCTCTCTCTCTCTCTCTCTCTCTCTCTCTCTCTCTCTCTCTCTTTCTTTCTTTCTTTCTTTCTGCTTTTGGTTTTGGTTTTGGTTTGTTTTTTTCAAGACAGGGTTTCTCTGTGTAGTTTTGGTGCCTGTCCTGGAACTCGCTCTGTAGACCAGGCTGGCCTCAAACTCACAGAGATCCGCCTGCCTCTGCCTCCCGAGTGCTGGGATTAAAGTCGTGTGCCAACACCGTCCCAAAGTGCTTCCATTTTCTTATCAGGGGAGATTTAATTTGGCAATCTCATGTTTGGGAAACCAAAGACTTAGTTTTTACCAGATTCTCAAACTGATTATAAAGTTGCCCATTTCCCCTCCCTCCCCCTTCCTTCCCGACTTTTTAATTTTTTGGGCCTGCAAATTAAACCTAGGGCTTTGTGCATGCTAAGCATACTTTAAAAAAAAAGTACAAATGTGCACTCCCTTCTGACCTGCTCTTTGAAAGCCCACTCCCACTGACTACCCTTGGTACAAGACTGCTCTGTCCTTTTACAGATAACACGGAGCACACGGCAAGATTGGAGAAGTTTGAACAGTGGCTCTTCTCCCTCTCAGAATGTTCCCACTGAAACCTACATCACCTCCACCCACAGCACTGCTGGGAATGACCTGCACCTCTCTTTCTGCCTGTCATTGCTGGTCATTCTTGTTGCAGCAAGACCCCTGTATTCGGCAACACGCATCTCTTCCCACTTTTTCCCTCCGGAAAACAGGACTGTTTGCTCCACACTGTCAGCACCTGGGCTGCCACCAGTGCCCAGGTGCATTTCTGCATTTCCTTAGCAAGTTCTCAGGTAGACTCCTGGGACATGGCTTCCCTCTTTCCTAAAGGACTGGTTCAGCCCAAGACAAATGCTATTGTATGTTGCTTTCATCTCTAAGTTGAATAGCAACCAAAGGGAATGTAGCCGACTTCGTTTTCAAAGCTTTCAAAATACAACCCCAAATGCCAGTATTTCTCACAATCTTTCTCTTCTGTGAAAAGGCAGCCCCTTTTAGTGTTCCACAAACTCTGCTCTTTCCTGCTCCTGATCATTTCTCCACCCTTCTTCTCTGGTCAGCCAGCCACACTGTGCTCACACTTCCCGTTAGTTCTGTTGCTGGAACAAATCACCCGAGATAGTCAGCTTTTAGGGATTAGAGGTTTATTTCGGCTGGTGGTTTCAGGGTCCATGGTTACCTAGCCCTGGTGTCCTGAGTCTGTGGTAGGGCAGGGCTTAGTGTTTTAACTCCTCCTAAGAGGTCCCACCTCCTGAAGGATCCACTACTTCATCAAGCCCCACAGGCAGGCAGGTTTCAATTACCACCATCTCACCAGGAGCCACAGACGTTCCATTGCCTAGAGCTGACTAGACTCAGGAGGTTCTCATAAAAAGATTTAAATGAAGTGATAAACAATGGTCATGGAAACTGGTTTTTCAGGAAACTTCCCGAAGATATTTGGAGAAAAAAAAAAAAACCCAAAGAGAATTAATGCTCCTGGGAAATGCTTGACCTATAAGAGAGTAGACAGGGCAAAGAACAAACTCTTTCTGCTTTCCCTTCCATGGAGTGTTCAGTGTTCCCTGATGTCTCCTACAGCTGGTGTCTATCTGCCTTGTCTTGGGCTATGATTCCCTATTCTCTGGAACTGAACCGCCTATGAAACGCATGCACTTAAGCTCCACTTCATGCTCTGTCTTCCGGGAAGGCCAGCCTCAGAACAGCGCTGATGGAGGGGGTTCTTTCCTGTCCTGTGAGTTTCTACAGCCCATAGCACGTCCACGTCACATTCCACAGACGCACACGCAGCCTACACCACTTGTGTCCATGCTTAACTGTGTCATGTGACCTGCTCTTGTGGTTCTCGGTATCACTGCCTGATGAATTGATAAACGCTTTATGAATGAAAAGCACATTCTACAGTTATTTTGTTTTAATATGTTACAGCAATGTAATAACGTCACTTCTAAAAACTGAATTAACATGTCACCATACTTGGATTCCTATCTTGTTTATTTATTTGTTTATTTTTATTGGATTGCTTTTGAGGCAGTCTCACTAGGTAGCCCAGGCTGGTCTTGAATTCATAATCTTCCTGCTTTAACCTCACAAGTGCTGGGATTATAGGCCAAGCCACCTTTGCTCAGCTTGGCTTCCTATTTCAATAAGCTTTGGTAAAGAATTTCTTTCTCCCTTTTCCTCCAGCAATTTCACAAAGCAGTACAATTTAGTACACACCTGCTAACTCCAGCGCTAGGCAAGTTTGGAAGAGCTCTCCTTTGAGAATATTAGGACCTCAGATTGCCGAATTCATAGAGTTCTGAGGTTCTTTATCTCCTAAGTAGAACAAGAACAACACCCGAGCATGGCTAACACAAAAAGATCTGTCTGTGCTGGCTAGTCTTATGTCAACTTGACACACCAACTAGAGTTACCTAAAAGGAGGGACCCTTAATTGAGAAAATGCCTTCATAAGGTCGAGCTGCAGGCAAGCCTGTAGGGCATTTTCTTAACTAGTGGGTGATGGGGGAGGGCCCTGCCCATTGTGGGTGGGGCCAACCCTGGGCTGGTGGTCCAGGTTATGTAAGAAAGCAGGCTGAGTAAGTCATGAAGAACAAGCCAAGAAGCAGCACCCTCCATGGCCTCTGCATCAGCTCCTGCCTCCAGGTTCCTGCCCTGTTTAAGTTCCTGTCCTGATTTCTTTCAATTATGAACAGTGATGTTGGAGAGTAAGCCAAATAAACCCTTTTCTCCCCAAGCTGCTTTAGTCATGCTGTTTCATCACAGCAATGGTGACCCTGAGTAAGACAAGGTCCTTGAGTACCACCGAGTCAGTTCATGGAGTGTGACCATGTGGAGCTGCACACACAGCATCCAAGACCCCTGGGCGTACACAGTTTAACATCCTCTCCCACTAACATCAATGAGGATGCTGTGACTCAGTTTCTGTCCCCAAACACTATCACTTCTCTAATATCATTTGGATTTGGCCTCTCTTCGCACCTCGACCCTTTGGCCAACTCTGAATTACTACTGGTGGCACCAAGTGCAGCAAGTCTAGTCCTTCATTGCCATTACAAGAGAACCTTGGTCAGTGTAGCCAGACAGCTCCTATCAACTCCCCACACCCCAAAGTTAACACAAGTACAGTGTGGTGCCTTACTTGCTTCTGCTCTGGGATTTCCCAGGCAAAGGACACCAGAAGAAGCAGTAAGCAGAAATCAACAGTATGTTCTGCTAGTCAAATCCTGAGGTTAGAACTCAACGGCTCTGGTCTCCAATCCTGCTCTCTGAACAAGTAAGACTGGACCAGAGGCAGATTGATATGTTGTTTGCCATTCAATTTTGTTTCCTAAGAAATGAGTCAATGCTCAGATGCAACTCTACCCCTCAATTTTCTGAAGAAATACAAAATGCACAAGGACAGTCAAACCAGAACCTCCTACTGTGTGCAAGGAATGATGGGGATAGCTTTGCCTCCAAAGGTAGACTCATGCCAAGGGCTGCTCTCTGAAATGCTTCTTTCTGTAATAGTTGGGGACTGTTCTATCAAAAGGACACATAAATGTGTATAAATGATGCTACTGTGTGTGTTTGCTGTTGTAGAATCGCCGGTTTGTATATTCACAGAAAACCCTGCAGTTACTTCCAGGGGAACATACTAGTGGATAAGGTTTGGGGGTGTAACAATAGTGGGTAGAAGCTGGATAGGCAAGTGCCAAACATTCTGCTGTCTCCTGCTTGCTGGCCAGACCTAACAAAGGTACTTCTTGGGTGCCAATATGAAAATTGGAATGATTTGGTTTTTTTTTTTAATGTTACATTTTTTGTTTATTTCTTATCATAATTGGAGAATAAGACTAAATATTAGAAGTAGATTAGATGGTTAGGGAAAAGCAAAACTGTATTCAGAACCATATTAATTCACAGAAGGTTAGAATTAAAGTCTGTCCTGTATGTTACATTGACATATGTATCTGTCTATCATGTAATCATGAGTATTCATAATGTAGACTATATTATTAATAATGCATGTGTCTTTTAATCATATATAGTGTAATAGTATATGTATATGTACATGCTAATATTACTTTGTATTTTATTGTTTTGTGTGTATGGTATACATGTATACTTACTCATGTATATGTCCATGTGTATTTGCACACATATATGGAAGCCATGGCCAAACACCCTAATTGTCATGCTAGAAACCCCATCCAATGACTGAGAGATCTGGAAGCAGAGATCCACGGCTAGGCCCCGGGTGGAGCTCCGGGAGTCCAATTAGTGAGAAGGAGGAGGGTTTATGTGAGTGAGAATTGTTGAGACCAAGGTTGGATAAAGCACAGGGACAAATAGCCAAACGAATGGAAACACATGAACTATGAACCAATGGCTGAGGGGCCCCTAACTGGATCAGGCTCTCTGAGTGGGTGAGACAGTTGATTGGCTTGATCTGTTTGGGAGGCATCCAGGCAGTGGGACCAGGTCCTGTGCTCATTGCATGAATTGGCTGTTTGAAACCTGGGGCTTAGCAGAGATGCTTGGCTCAGCTTGAGAGGAGGGGACTGGCCTTGCCTGGACTAAGTCTACCAGGTTGATCTCAGTCTTCGGGGGAGGCTTTGCCCTGGAGGAGGTGGGAATGGGGGGTGGGTTGGAGGGAAGGGGAGAAGGGTGGGACGGGGGAGAACAAGGGAATCCGTGGCTGATATATAGAACTGAATGGTATTGTAAAATAAAATTAAATTAAAAAAAAAAAAAGCTTGCTGGGCAGCAAGTCGGACTCTTTCTCAATAAAATGAGATGATGGACAGTGATAGAGGAGGACTCCCTATGTTAACCTATGATTTGGTTTTTTATTATTCTCCCTCTTTCTGGCTTTCCCAGGCAAGCAATCACAGGTAAGTCTATATAGAGAAGCTGAAAGAAGATGCCTTAAGCATCTCTAGGGCCCGATATCACTCTTTAGACTGTCCTATTGGCATAAAAACTTTGGCAAGACCAAAGAAGAAACACCTAATCAGAGAGAGGAGGGGGTGTGTGAATACACACGTACCCGTGTGCATATGTGAGTATGTTTGGGGGACGGGGCATGTATCGAGTGCTGTTTCCTTTTCATTCAAACCCAAACCGTCCAGAAGAAACTCCTGTTGCTATTTGAAGGTCACCTTTGCTGCCCTCACTCTTAAGGGCTCAGAGAAGGTTTTAGGAAGCAGATGGACCACAAGTGCCCTCTACTCCTAGCTTTAAGGCTTCAGTGCTGCCCATTAACCTTCCTTGTGCTGAAAATACTCTTCCTTTTCATCTCTCAGAAGTATGTTAATTAGGCAAAAAAAAATGCCAGGAGTATTTGAGTTTATACATGACCCACTACAGAGACACATTCAAATAAAATGCTCCGTGAAATTCTACCTTCATGGGATTGAGGCGGTGACTGGGTCCATAAAGTGCTTACTGTGCTAAGCATGAGGACTTAAGTTCAGATTGCCAGCACTCACACAGAGAGCCAGAGGCAGCAGTGCATGCCTACAACCGCACTACTGAGGGTGTAAAGACAAGCAGATTCCTAGATCTCACCGGCCAGCCAGTGTAGCCAAATCAGTGAGTGCCAGGTTCGGGGAAAGACTCTGCCTCAAAAATAAGGTGGAGTGCGGTAGAGGAAGACACCCATTGTCTACCTCTAGCCTTCATGTGCATGAAATTCACATATGCATATGTTCCAATATTCACTGTTCATATGCATAAACGTGCACACATACATGTCACACACACACACACACACACACCACACACACACACACACACACACACACACACACACACACCCCACACCACACCACACCACACCACACCAAAAAGAAATTTTGCATTCATATGGGAAGATGAAGTTTCATTGAATGGTTAGAATTAATGAACTAAAGATGATAATATCAATTCTTTACTCTCATAATCTTGGGTTTTATCCCAGAATGGTCCAGTTACAGAGTCAACCCAGGACATCTCCATGCACAGTTGTACTGAGAGATTCCTCTGCTCACGGCCAATTGAACATCAGCTTACATTTCCAGAAAGCCATGTTCTAAAGTCAGTTACTGCTTTCTAGGTAACCAGGTCACCCGCTGTGTACACCTCTGGTTCTCCAGCTGTGGTGGAGCAGATGTCTCTACTCTGGCCAAGGCATCAAAGATGATCCTAGCATGGAAAATAAGTGAAGGACGTGATTTCTTCTTCCAGGAAATACCAACGAGTGGCCCCTCTTCCAGGAAATAAGTTACACAGCTTACTTCCTTCCTAGGAAGTAGGAATCTGTAGCTCACGAGCCAGCTGGTGAAGAGGCAGCTGTTGCTCTGGGCGGTGTACTATAGAGTAGGAGCACCATGCTCCCTTCTCGTTCTGATCTGCCCAGCCTTCCCTCCCCAGTGGCAGGCCCAAGCCCTGTTTGTCAGATGGATGCACTGACAAATGTCTGTCAGATGGATGGACTTCATGTTGGTCCTCTCTGGTCCAAAGAGAGCTGTGAGAGGCCGACATAGGTGCCTGATTATGTTACTGCCAATGGTCATGTTCTTGAGCGTCACAGATGAAACCTGCTTTTAAAAGCCGCTTTGTAGAGTTGAGAGTGTGGCTCAGTGTTGAGCACTTGCTTAGGGCATGTGAGATCCTGGATTCTGTCCCTTGCACCAAAATAAATAATAAAAATCAGCTCTTAGGCAAAAGTTAAAATGTCAGTTAAATACTTGACCAGAAACATCTTTTTTGAGATAGATAATATAAATTGCAGCAGAGAATTCTCTAACAATTCCAAAATGGAGTGTGCTTCCTTTCTACTGGGATTAGACAGTTGAGGTGCCAGGGTCTTTTTCATTCCTTGTGTGCCCTGCAGAACCCAGCACAGTACTTTGCTCATAGTGGTTCCATCAGACTTCAGTTCTCCATTAATAGACCCGACAGCTAACTGGGCACATTCTGCCCAGCTGCCAGTGGAACTAGGCATGCAGCAATCTGCTCTCTCTCTCTCTCTCTCTCTCTCTCTCTCTCTCTCCTCTCTTTTTAGTTTTTCAAGACAGGGTTTCTCTGTGTAGCCCTGGCTGCCCTGGAACTAGCTCTGTAGACCAGGCTGGCCCCAAACTCACAGAGATCCGCCTGCCTCTACCTCCCCAGTACTGGGATTAAAGGCCACCACCGCCTGGCTTCAGACCTATAGCATATTCCTCAGGCCCTCCAGCAGACACAGACTTTCACCCTTGAAGAATTATAGCCAGAACTGCGTCATCAATGGAAGATCAAGTTACTGCGTTTTTCAGGCAGGGGACAATGCCAGGAGATCCCAGGGGACCTCCCAGTTCAGATGCCCTTAATAGAAACCTCCAAATCAAGGGCAGATCCAAGTCTTTTCAGGCCTCATTTGGGGTCACGGAGGGGTCATGCAAGTGGAGAGTTCTGAGTCTGAAGTTCTATCATGTCCTTGGTACCCACACCTCTGCCCTCACTGAGGACACTGCATCCCACAGTGTGTGCGGAGTCTCCCCAGAGCCTGTCCCTCACTTGCAGGTGATCACTCCCTGAGCATCAGACTGAAAAGAGGCCTGAGTTTGGGTTCAGAAAGGTCTGGTCTCAAACACCATTCTCACATCTTAGTTGCTCTGTGCTCTTGAGAAAAACAACCAACCAACCTCAAAATGCTTCAGGTTCCCTAAGAAGAGTGTATGTCTTATGTGTGTGTCACAAGACACCGTGGTATGGCTCTGGCGTATTCCCAGGTCGTGGCTCTAGAGGGAGGGAGCAGCCTAGGGTAATAGTCAGATGTCTAGGCCAGTATTCTTGAAGGGAATATTGGGCTCCAGTTTCTCTCTTCTCTCTCTTCATCTCTCTCCCGGGAGCTTTCTCCATTGCACACTCCTGCTGTGAAATACTGCCTCACCATAGGCCCAAAGGCAACAGGGTCAAGCAGCCATGGAGAGAAACTCCTGAAACCTTGAACCGAAAGTCCCTTCCTGAAAGCCGGGCATCTCTTGTCTGGCCCTGTGAAACAGCGCTGGGATGCCGCCTAATGTACCCTGCAAGGTGCACTGGATCCAACACATGTGGGAAGTTGCAGCCTCTCCACTTAGGGAATGAAGTCTCAGGTATTTGGTGAATGTGATTGGCTTTATACAAAAGCAAGTTAGGGATTAGTGTTAGCATTCATGAGTAAATAGCTCGCAAGCCTGCATTCAAGGTGGTCTCACTGTATAAACACGAGACACAAGACAGAGTAGAATCCTACTTGTCCCACATCAGTGGCTCACGCTTGCCTGTCTGCCTCAGTGTACCCAAGGAAGGAGCGCTTACCAATTCCCCAGGAAGGCGGTCCATGGCAGCAGCAGAGGGCCAGCAAGTGACAAAGCCCTCAGTGCCTGAGACACATCATTCCAACATCTACCCCAACCCCGTGACTCAGCCAAGAGGCACACGTTCTTCAAAAATGAAGACAAAATACTCAGTTCATCCAATTTATTCGACCAGTCGCATTGGACTAAACTGTTGAGTTTCATTTGCATAATGTAAAAATATACTTTAAATAAGAATACTCACACTTTACAATGTTAAAATATATATACATATATGTATATGAAAGATTCATGAAGGAATTTGGAATAAAACATACATAGTATGCTATTTTAATATAGAAACACTTTAAAGAAAATAGTCTCATTAATTACAAATGTAGCATCACCAAGAATTTACAAAAGCTTCCACTTTCTTGAAGGTCACACTTCTCATCCTTTGGGATGTACAGAAATTATGTGGTTTGCATAGTTCTATCCACATTTAAAAACATTGTGTTTTAAATGTTTTAAGCATAGCATGTACAGTACACAGTGTTTCCATAGGAACATAACAGAAACTGTCACTAGTGACTGACTGTCAGGTGGCTCCGAGTGAACCGCCATTTGTAAGACACTAGTCCAGTATATTGCTGTAATATTAAAGTTGTTCTATTCACCCAAAATACAATGAATTAAACTTATACTGGAGCCCACCCACCACGGCTCAAAGAATTACCATATAATACACACCAATATATACACAGAACAGGTCTTCTGAGTCCAATGAAGATCCTGTGCTTAAATAAGAACCAAGAATAGGAATTTTAGGTTAATATCTTATGAGGGCTATTTTTAACACATCCAGCAGAGTGTACAGTGAATGGAATTGTCGTCAGAAATGATCCTTCCCTGAGCCCTCTGCTCCCTCCTGTCCAGTCCCACCACCTGAGAAATGAGAACCTTGGGTCCTGGGACATGCCAGAGTAGCTTCACAAAGTGGGGCATTGCAGTGACATTCATGTGTCATTAGAGGCCTCACTGCCCCCCTAAAAAAATGGGTAAAATTCCCTCTCCAGAGCTGCTGTGCAGGGTCTGCAAAGCCAACATCCAGGAGAGAAATGTCCATCCTAGTTTGTGGCCGACAAAGCCATCCATCAGCCATACTCCAGGGTTGGTGGCCCCCGAACGATATTGAAGTAGCCGGCCAGAGCTCCGAGGTCTATGTAGAGGGAACGCTGTCTCCGGAGCACCTCAGACTCCTCAGTGCTGCCCGTGCATGAAGAGTCTGCAGAGGGAACAGGGAAACAATGAGAAATACCCATGACAAAAAATGGTAGGGGGGACCCGCAAGGAACAGCTACATGTCCCTTCAGCTAAGAAACAACCCTGTGGGGCTCAAGAGACCATGGCCCAGCTCTGGCTCTGTCACTGGTAGCGTTAAGAACACCATGAGCTACTTATGGAATAGCACATAGATCACAGGGTTCCAATGGCCAATGAAGACTAGGAACTACGTAGAAACTCTGACATGATTTTCAGTACCTCATCTTTCCCCACTAGATACAGAGAAATGAGACAAGAATGAAGTAAAACAGGCACTCCAGGCTTGACCTCTGAGTTTGGGTCTACATGAGTGAATTAAAAGGTGCCTCCTCCAGGTGCTTTCTCTGCACTTCCAGCCAAAGCCGAATTATCCAGAAACCCACACATTCCGAACTGCGGGGCCGTCACTCTCCATTGGTTTCCAAAGTCAAATGAGAGCCTCTCTTTCAAATAAAGTGATTCAGAGATGACATCCAATGACTGTGTTACCTCTGTTCACACTGCAACCGGCTAGAATTTTGGTGATCGGTGAGCTGATTAAAAGTGTTTTCCTAAGGCTTCCACTTGGGTTCTCAAATACCGACACTCCAAGTCCCCTCTCTGTTTCAGTCTGAGGGAAGGCGTCACTATGTTGTGCTACTGTCTGTGCAATCTTCCTGTCTTAACCTCCCAAGGTGTGCCTGGTGTGCGTGTGCGTGTGCGTGTGTGCATGCGCACACTGCAGGTGATGGAACTCAGGCCTTGTGCATGCCAGGCAAGTGTTCTGCCTCTAAGTTACAACCCCAACATCCGTTTTACATTTTATCTCAAGATAAATGTCTCACTAAGCTGCCTAGGGTAGCCTCGCACTCACTCTGTAACCCAGGCAGGCCTTGACCTTGTGGTCTTCCTGCCTGTGCCATCACGCCCATCTTTTTCTTTTGAGACAGGGTCTCAAGGAGCCGAGGCTGACCTTGAACTTCTAACTGCCCTATCCAAGTGCTGGGATTACAGGCCTGTGCCACCATGCCTGGCCTTCATCCCCCACTCCAATCCCCACCCCACACCCAAGTGCTTTCGTGACCCACATCCGAGGTTTCTGTGGACAGGAGGAGGGAGGCCAGTGGCTCCACCAGCACACAGGCATACACCCACATGCACACAGCAGGGTGACCTACCAGCAATGTTCTCAGGAAGTTCTAGCTCCTTCCTACTCAGCAGCCTCTTCCGTTCAAAGAGGGCAGAGTCCAGACTCTGACATCGTGGCTGGTCCTCTGGAGGGGGATTCAGGGCTTCGTGTTTCAGGAGGTCTGCCGCTCTCGGACGGTGGTTGGGGTTCCTCTCCAGGGCGGCTTCTATCAGCTCCCTCATGCCTGGACTGCAGTCGCCCGCAATGTCTTCCAGGGGAGGTGCCTGCTTGTGGATCTGCCAACAAAGCAGCTCTGTCAGCACGGATGGCGTAGAGACAGACGCTCAAACAGTGAGGAGCGACCTACATCCCACTGCATGACCCCTAGCAAATACCTGCCAACTTCCTAGCAGCAGTTAAACCAGCTTTGGTTGAATGCAGCACAAAGTACATGCTGGGTTTGAGTTAGCGATGACAGCTTCTCATGGGGGGGGTCCAGAGGTGGCTGCAGCTAATGGAGAAATGCCTGCCTCTGCCTCCTTCCCATGCCCTACTCTAGGACACGCTGTCAGCAGAAGGAAGGGAGTTTGAGGGGAGCAGAAAGCAATAACATTACATTTTCTTTTTAAAAAAGACATTTTAAAGAACATATACACCTTCCTTGGCTGACGGAGTTGTAGGACCCTGGTGCTTCTAAGTGTGTTTTATCACACATAAAGTATAATGGGATAGCATACAAATTATGTCAACTTCTCATTTTAGTCAGTTTCCATTAAAAATAGACTTCCTTTTTAATAATGGAATTGCAACCACATCTCGTGGGTCACAATTCTACCATCACCTCATCTCTTTGGTGTGCTATGAGATGGTGGGACTCACTGCACCCCAGCCCAGCTGACTCTCACTTACTATGTAGAGGTAAGAGGGATAGGCCGATCGAGGGTAGCGCTTCACCCAGGGTGGGGTGCCTGTCTGCATGTGGATGAGTGTGGCTCCAAGGCTGTAGATGTCTGCTTTTGTGGAATGGCCCCTGCACAGAATCACCTCGGGGCTCATGTATATCTGAAAGAGACAAGGAAAGCATCATTTATTTGGCTTCCTTCTACTCCTCCAGTTCTAGAAGCCGGCCTCTCTGTCTCTGTGATATTTGCTGCAAGCTCTGTCTTTCAGATGGAACTCTACTGCTGTGTCCCTCAAGCCGAGGATCCTGAGATGTCCTCTAGAACATCTTTCCCACGAAGCAGATCTGACTTCAAAGAGCCTAGATTTTTGAACCTACTAAGTCCACTGATCTGAGTTCTGTAGACATTCATCAGTTATATACAACCATCCACTAAAACACCAATTCTTCTCAGACTTAAATGAAACTACACATATACTTTTCCTGTTTATCATTTAATTGCCAAAATGTGGCAGAATCCTGCAGGGCATTTGCATCAATGGCTTAGAAAGGAAGAGCCTGCAAAAATTAAGTGTAAAGCTGGGAAAATGACCCTGATGAGTCATTTATACCTGACAGGTATCCCAGAGACTAAGCAGCAAATGCCCACTGCAGCAACAGTGTGTAAGTTCTGAGGATGAAGCAAGAGGATTACCATAAGCTCAAGGATAACCTGGGCTACAGACTGATACCTTGTCTTTAAAAAACGAGCAAACAACAACAAAAAATTAATAAACAAAATACAGCATAATTTGCATTTGATTTCACAAGTCAATGTTGAATAAGTGGGGCAATTCTCTAAATTTTATTTTTCTAAATATAAGATGGAAGAGGAAAAAAAGAAAGCCCTAGCCACTAAGAATCTGTAGTTAGGGCTGGCACAGACACACAGTGTTAGTATCCTAATTAACAACGCAGGGTGAATAGCTCTAATTTAAAGGTACAAAGGGCTTCAAAACTGGAAGCTTTGGAGCAGGATGATGCCACCAGTGGAAAAATCCACATATGACCTCATGTGACAGGCCACAGTTAAAGAGAACACCCTGGTAGCTGTCTTTCAGGCTAACGAACCCTCTCTTTCTACTTGGGTCCCATCCTCAGGATTATCTCCTAGCAACAACAACACACAAATGTTCCAAGAGCAAATGGAAGAAAAAAAAGAATAAGTGAAGGAACAGGAGAGGGGAGAAAGAAAAGAAAACAGGAAATAAAGAAGGAAGGGAAAGGAAAGGAAGAGGAGGGGAAGGGGAGGAAGAGGGGAGTATGAAACACTCCTGACCCCCAGCTCTTCGGGTATGGTATGTATCCTGCTTCAGTGTTAAAAAGTTTTTATGCCGTCATGTGAATATGAGGAAAGGGTTAACATTCTCAGACTTCATTTCTGAGTAAATTAGTAGAAAATTAGCTTACAAAAACTGGGGAAATTGCCCAGTTTTCCCATCTTAGCCTGCTGAAGTCCTTCCTAAAACACACTTCCTTGCCGGCTTCCTTTTGCCCTCAGCAAGTCGGCACCACTGAGCTCTGTGTCCACCCACTTGCCCTGCAATGAACAGCATGTGTCTCTCGACTTTTTTTTTTTTTTTTAAATAAATCCAATCTCAATCACAGGGTTAAAAAATTAAATATTCAACTTTATACCCTCTGGTCAACAAGGAGTTACACATCTACAACTTGCCAAGAGAATGGACTTCCTGTTGAAACTTCTTACCATAATCAAACACAGTTAAGAACGAAATGATACTGATACGTGCTCGCTGTCAGTAGAGGAGGTCTGCCTTCTCTCTCTCTCTCTCACAGAGTAGGGACAAAGCAGACCGTATGCTTGGGTGGTGTCACAGTTCTATATGCCTGCACACCCAGCCGACGTTTGGAGCTGGCAGTATCAGTCCGGCATGGTGGCCTGGGTGCAGGCCCTCTGGCACACAGCCAGGAGCTTCCAGCTCAATGTTTCTTCCTCCTCAAGCTCCCGGAAGAACCACAGCAGACAGCTCAGAATGGTCTGTCTTGGGACAGGCTGACTGGAAGGTTTGGGTCAGAACTGACAGTACTTGCTCCAGAGACGTCTGCCCCATCCCCCAGGAATGAGGACAGTGCAGGGGAACCTGAAGCCGGAGTCCAGGCCTTAGTGTTTTATAACAACGAAAAGAGACTATCATGGATATGTCTGCATGAACCCATGTGCACATCTTCATTCTGTGTTAAGTTATAGAAGTTAGTACTAGAGTCAGAAGAAAGTAAGAACTGTAAAAATAAAGAACAAAAACCACAGCAAAATAATTCTAGTATGTTGTTTATATTTCCTATTTTTTTTCTCTGAACCATGTAACTAAAAACAAATAAATACATGCCAGGTTAAACTTGAGTATATATGACATGATACAATATAACACTCTGAATATGAGGAGGGAGAGAGAGGGAGAGAGAGAGAGAGAGAGAGAGAGAACCAGAGGTGAAGTTTGTATTTGTGAGCTATACTGCAGAGTTCTGAAATAGTCATTGGCTTCCCAACAGCTGAGTAATTGCATTCTAATGGAAAGCAAATCTGCCTGCTTGCCTGGCTAGTGATATCTAATTTGCTCTTTAGTATAAGGGGTAAAAGCAGGCTTGCAGAAAATTTGCATCAGGACTTCATAATCATTTTCACACTGGTCACAATCAAACTTCAGTTTGTGAGCACACAGTAGAAGAGACACAACGGGCAGGGTAGGATTTATAAGAACAGACACGAAGACCCATTTTATACCAAGTACACAGAAATTAGCACTGGCTGAAAAGACTTCATCTAAATACTATTCAGGAGCGAGATGGGTGCTATACGCCCCATAGTTCTAGTACACAGGAGGCAGCAAGAGGACACTGAGTACAAGACAGCCTAGGCTATCCAATGCATTTGAGGCCAGCCTGAGCTACCGCAAACTCAGATGAAAAGAAACCCTATTGAAGACTGAGCTATGTGACTCCACCCAGCCATCCTGGTAGAGAATCCCAGAAATACAAGCTTTCCTCCAACATTGCATAATTTTCAACTTGACTGCACTGCCAGGAAGCAAAAGGTATTTTTTTTCTCTAATACCATTAATAGTTTGTTTCTCAAACTGGTTCCAGGGAAAAGGGTGGAATGTCCCGGATCTGAACTCCTGAC
Organism: Peromyscus attwateri; assembly: GCA_902168425.1. Taxonomy (NCBI): domain Eukaryota; kingdom Metazoa; phylum Chordata; class Mammalia; order Rodentia; family Cricetidae; genus Peromyscus; species Peromyscus attwateri. The sequence goes on from CABHPP010115932.1 coordinate 18,816, forward strand.
TAATGCCAAAAAGTGCTGAAATGCCTTCCAAAGACAATGGCCTACACATTAAGGCTGATCAGACTTTCTGCTGTGGCAAAGCACTCTT
>CABHPP010115932.1:19003-33112 GCA_902168425.1 Peromyscus attwateri
AAAAAAAAAAAAGGTCTGCAGAACCACTATGACCTCAGCACTGGGGAGGCTGAGGCAGGAGGACTATGCATTCCAGGTCAGCCTGGGCTGCAGAGTGAGGACCTATCTCACAGAAATCAAAATAAAGGAATTCCAGAAGCTCATTTAGATCCAGGAAGAGCTTTCCAGGTTGAGTTTTGTTTTCAATTCACAGATTAAATTTTATCACTATAGCTTCAAACAAGGTGTGTTGTGCTCATGACTCCAGGCTTAAATTATCCCTGGATGAAAGACAGACAGGCCTTGGTGGTCAGTCCTCAGTAAACCATAACAGCCAGGACACTGAAGACAAACTAAACCAAGAGATGGAGTCGTCATCATAGTACTTTGATATCTAACAACATGTTAGTTATGTTAAAAAGTTACGCAGAATTTAGAGCTCAAATCCTTAGAAAATAGGAACTAAGAAAATAAGAAACTAAATCTTTATTCTCTAAGAATTCAAGCTCAGGATCTGTGTAACTGTGTAACTTCAGGCATTGTGTTATAATCTCTCCATGTTTATTACTTTATTATAAAATAGAATAACAGCAATCACCTCTCTGCTATAATAACAGTATTCACCAACAATGAAGTCATTTTAAGGAAGAAATAATTCATTTAAAGTACTAAGCAAACTATTTTGACTGCCATTCTGTAACAGTTTTAAGAGATGAATTCTGAATCTATAAGTTGAGTTTCCCGTGTCTGAGAAGCTTGGAACCAAAAACCTCTCAGATTTGTGAGTTCATATTTTGGGATTTTTGCATATATATGTGGGTTTTTTTTAATCTTTTGTGTGTCTGTCATCTGTCTGATGTGTGCATTCCTCTGTGTGTGTGTGTGTGTGTGTGTGTGTGTGTGTGTGAGAGAGAGAGAGAGAGAGAGAGAGAGAGAGAGAGAGAGACTGCTGCATATTGGACACTTTCTACCTTGAGCCAGGATCTCTTAGTTACGGCCGTGTATTCCAGGTCACTTTTGAGCTTTGGGGAAAACTCCTGTCTGCCTCTCACCTAACCACAATTGCACGGAATTACCACACTTGGCTTTATGTGGGTCCTCAGGATATAAACTCAGGTCCTCAGGTGTGTGCAGCAAGCATCTTAGAACTCTCTCCAGCTCTTGCATCGTTCTCTAGACTTTTGGATTAGGGATGCTGAACTGGTCCTCTATTTCAGCACTGGATTGTTTGTAAGTGCTTTGTGTTGTATATATAAACATAGTAATAGATAATGTCTATAAATATGATCATACATATTTAAAGTCATATAAATAGCAGAAAAAAGGTGAGAAGTAAAATGAATTTGTTCTGGCGACAATGATGACTTAATGTTGTCATTTTACTCCTTCTTTGTCCCTTGCCACAGCATTTCTAGACTATCATTTCTATTCTTAATGAGATAGTAACAATTTTCACACCAATACAGTTACCTCTGTTCCTCGGAGATCCTTGGGAAGATAGACATCTTCAGTCATTTGAACACTTAGGCCAAAATCGACCAAAACAGCTTTTGTAGACATGAAGACAATATTGCTAGCTGCAACGAGAAGGATTTGTAATGTGAGTCAACACATCCTCACACAACATGAAGACATCGTCTAGAACAACGCATCCCAGTCAGAGCAGAATGAAATGCTTCCGATGATGACACAGGCGGATCACACCCGGGAGGAGAAAACCACCTGAGACCTGTCAAGAACCCACTCAGTGTGACATATGTGAGCGCAGCCATCAGTACAGCTCGGGGCTTGGGCTTCACATTCTGAGACATAAGCATCCACTACCAAGCCACTGTGGTTAACAAAGAAAAAAGTAAAGTTGTTTTTTTCTGGTTAAAGTTGTGCTTGTCACTAGGTATTAAAGATTTATAGTGAGTCTTTCTATTTCTATATCACAGCTGAGTTCTAGCAATTTGTTTTTTTTAAGAGATTGTTTAATAAATTCTCGCCAAATTACGGCTCAAAATTTAGAAGATATTTGTTCCTCAAAAATAAATGCCTGTGTGTTTGCATTAAGTAATCTCCCTCCCATCCTCCCTACCCCAGTGTGGTGCATGTGTATATGTGTGGTGTGTATGTGTGTGTAAGTGTGTGGTGTGTGTGTGGTGTGTATGTGTGTGTGTGGTGTGTATGTGTGTTTAAGTGTGTGGTGTGTGTGTGTGGTGTGTGTATGTGGTATGTGAGTGTGTGTGTGTGTGATGTGTATGTGTGTGGTGTGTGTGCAGTGTGTATGTGTGTGTAAGTGTGTGTGTGAGTGTGTGGTGTGTGTGTGAGTGTGTGTGGGGTGTGTGTGTGTGTGTGTGTGTGTGTGTGTGAAATGGGGATCAAACCCAGGGCCTTGTTTGGGCCAAGCAGGAATTCTACCACTGAGTCACACCCTCAGTGTTGCATTATTGTTTTTAAAGCACTATACAAGGACAGAGGCAGCACACCCAACAGACATGTGGTCCTGGTCCTGGAACCATTGTTCAGTCCTCGCCCTCCCTTCTGACTGCTAACATTCTTAGTGACTGGGCTTCGTTCTATGAGTTCTTTCAGGGGCACAGAAAAGGAAGATGAGCTGTGTTTGCAGGGAGCTGTACTGCCTGCCACTAACTGTGTTAAAACATCTCATTTGTCTCCAATCTAGTGAGTCCCACTAAACCACAACAAGGCAGACCCCACTACTCACGTTTAATGTCATGGTGGATCACTTTCTTGGAGTGCAGGAAATCAAGTCCCTTGAGAACGTGCTTCGTCACCCAAATAATTTCAAATTCTCTCATAGGCCCACAGCTCTCCAGCTTCTCCAGAACAGACCCTCCCTCGCCTGCTTCCATGAAGAGATGGACAGTATCACCCCATAGGATGGCACCATATAATTCAGCAATGTTCTCATGCCGGAAGCAGGCCTGGATTTCCACATCCGATGGCTTAAACTGATCCACAGGAATCTAGCAACACAAAACATGGGTAAGAGTCTAAACAACCTCAAGATGATAAAACAAACAAAAACCAGACAGTACAGATCAACCCACAAACCAGAAGCCAAATTAACACAAGAACACTTAGAGGTGTATGACAGGGCCCTGTGGTATCAAAAATGTTTACCACAGACCCGCTCCCACATTACATCATCTTTAGATATAAATTTTTTTTTAAACATAAAATACAAGGTAGGGGAAACACTCATTTCATTTAGAATTTAGAAATCCAAACAAAGTTTAAAATGAATGAGCTAAGAGAATTTCTTATGACCAATACACATCCTCTCCATGGCCCCAGAACACTGTTTTTTCAATATTTCACCCTATTGTGTGATAGTATGAAGCCATTAGTTCCTTCATACTCAAGCTATGGCTTGAGAATGATAAGAGCCCACCCATCCCTACATCCCATAAAAACTCAGTCCTCCACCAATAAGAACTGTGATAAGAGGTAGTGTTCATACAGCAGAGACTCTTAAAATGTCTCCAAACATTGTGCCAGGGGAAAAAGGCAAATTGTAGGAGTTCAGATATTATTCTAAAATGATGGTATGCACTCATCTGGAAAGATAAGATGTTCCCAGCAGTGGTCGTATTAAGGAAGGGGACCCCACCCACAAGCCTCCATCCTTTTGAGCCTGACATTTTTAATTGTATAATTGATTTTCTTAAGAAAAATACTCTCCTCAAATATTTAAATATAACAAACACCAAAAGGACAACTAACCCACAAAGCCATTTTCCCATGCTTTTGTATTAAAATTTAAAAAATAGGATTGTGAAATTTAAAAATTAAAAAAAACTTATAAAAGTTTATAAAAAATTTTTTAAATTTTTTTTTATAAAAGGTCTCTAGATAGTTTACAGTTTGGAAGGGTCACTCTAGATAGAAGCTTCAAAAAGCTTACTATAAGTCTTATTTTCCCTTTAATATAGATTATCCAGTCAATTTTTTTTTTAAATGGAGGGGGGGCATCTCACTATGTAGCCTTGGCTGGTAGAGAACTCACTCTATAGACCAGATTGTCCTGGATCTGCCTCCCAAGTGCTGGGATTAAAGGCTTATCTAGTGAATCATAACGAAAGAACAAATTAAAGATACTGTTGGTCTTGAGGTTAGTACAAGAGATGGACACATGGGATCTGGCAACTATTTTTTTATTTTACTTCTTTGCTAAATCAAGAGTAAACACTACACTAGGGCGAGGTGAGGTTCTGGGTGTGTTTCCAAGCGCCGCAAAAGAGTAGAAAATGATATTCAACTTCTTCGCACTTTAAAATGGTGTCAAACCCAAGGAATCATCATCCACTAGGTTTACAACTGTGATTCCCAACTGAAATAAAAGTACCAGGCTCCACCAGGAATCCCTCTGACTCTCTTCAGTCACTATGTTGCAAGGGTGCCCTGTGATCACAGCATCTAGCAGAGGGATTTGCAGTCCTGTGTTTGTACTTACTATGAATGGGATCTTATACAATAGATCTTACTTTGTGTCTAGCTGTCTGAACTTAAGGGTTCTGAGAGTTGTCCACACTGCTTTAGCTGTTAACCATTCATTCTCCTTGTGGTCTAGTGTTCCAGAGCATAAATATCCACCTATCAGTACCTGGGAAGAATGCTTCAGCAAACAATGCTGAAATGAACAGCCCAAAATAGTCACGCATATGGACACACCTCTCTGCTGGGCGTAACTAAGCAATGGAGTTATTGGGTCACTCCGGATGTGTACATTCTCAGCTGCCAGAGTCTGCCCAGCAGCCTTCTGAAGTAGCAATACATTAATTTTAAGCAGTCATTGCTTAGTAAGAGATGGGGTCCTTTCAGCAATTGGTACACTTGAATTCAACCCTATGAATCTGCAGTCCTGAGGAACATCTTGCTTTCCTAATCTCTGTTGCCTGCCATGGACCTCTCCCCAGTGGACAGGAGCTACACACAAATCTGCTCTTCTATCTCAGGCAAGCTCCCCCACTCCCATCTAAAGGAGATGGTATTATCCAAGCTAAACACACCAAACCATTCTTTCAATTAGATTACAAGCTCCAAGACACCTAAGTAGAGATATAGGGGCTGAATGGTCCTAGGTCACAACTGAGATGTAGGAACTGAATTGCTCCAGATCACCAGCCACTCCAGAAACGACAGCCACTTTGGGGCAGGAATCTTAAGTAAAACCCAGTGTAAGGACAGAACCTTGGGTCATGGCAAATAACCCACAGCCAGGAAGTCAGCCACACAGTATGGATGAACACACCAGTTTGCATGCCATTCTTTTCTTGGTCTTCATGTCTTGGGCTAAGTACACTTTTCCAAAGGCCCCCCGAGGAACGAAACCAGAGCCGATGTTCCTGTAAGTCAGCTTCCAAGGGACGAGGAGAACATCTGAGTCGATTTGGTAGCGTCCGTTCTGGGGACTGATTACCTGTGAGGAGATACAGATGCCGAGGTGAAGCCCAGTCCATAGAGGCTATTTTAGAAGCATTCAATGCAGTGGTACCACGAGTCATTCTGACATTACAGGCTATATTTAGACCTTGAGCAAGACAGAGAAAGCTTGTAACAGACACAAGTTCCTGGTCCAACCTGCTCATATTTCCAAATGCTTGTGAGTAGTTAGCTGCCAAAGAGAAGCTGAAAAATTATTTATCTAGGGAGTCTGACAACTGTGACCCAGAGACTGACAACTGTGACCCAGAGACTGAAAATAAAGGATGCATTCGTGCCTGAAGATTGACTTGTTTCTATTAAAATGCACTAACCTGTTCGTCTGCATAGCTATTACTCACCCATGATGCACAGAGAGAGAGAGAGAGAGAGGAGAGCGTGGAAATTAACTGAGGCTCAGGGAGGACCATGGAACTAGTGTGTGATGCCAGAGTCATGAGTTGACAATGCTTCATAAATAAGGAAGGGCAGAGTTGTTTCTCTCTGGCTTCCTCGCTGAATTTTACAGTGTGCCTATTATGTGCCCTGGAATGGGTTTGGTGCCAAGGAGGCAGCCATAAGCAGAGCTGGGTGGGTCCAGACTTCTAAGGGCTCATGGGCAAGAAAACCTTTAGAATCAGGTCTTTCAGAACGAGTGGACTCAGGGCTGGGAGGATAGCTCAGTGGTAGAGCACATGCCTAGTGTGCACAAGGTCCTGGGGTTGATGTCCAGCACGGCATACATAAACAACAACAACAACAACAACAACAACAAAAACACGCTTCAGCACAAAGAACAAAAACAAAACCAGTCAGCTAAAACGTCAAGAGCTATACCCTGAGAGCAATGTGGGGTCAGAGGATGTCCACGATGGTGGGACACTACAGAAGTACCAGTACTGGGGAGGCTGGGACAAAAGAATGGTGAGGGCCAAGCCAGTCAGGGCTACATGCCAAGCCTGTCTCCAAAACAATAAATAGATCAATGAAAAGTGACTATCACAATTGAAATAAAATGGTAGTCCATGGGAAACATGGCCTGGAACACATGCTTTAAAAAATGTCTAAAGTGTTCTAAGGGATAGTCTCCCCAAATACCAGCTGTTTCCTCAGTGTGACTAGTGATATTATGGCCTGAGATGTCAATCCAGGACTTCTGATTGAACTAGTATTGAGCTGCCTCAAGAGCTGAAGAGAATGTGGAAGCCCTAAGCCTATCCCATAGGAGAAGAACAGGCATCCCATCCTACCGCAGGTGCATCTAGGCTTCTGCTCATCATTACGGGCATGGGTCTGATGACCAAAGGGCTGTTCATTCAATCTCCATCACTGCTAATGAGCTCTCCAGTCCACAAACATGTGCTCACTGTTCATCAGGAAATCAAGTGAAGAATAACCCAACACTTGGAAACACAGAAAACACTAAATCTAAAACTTAAGTATTTACAGGGTGCTTTTGCTGAGGGGGACCCCATACAGCTCCTTCCGGGAAGTAAACAGAAACCATGATCTTGTCTCATTTAAAATATGATGACCGCCTCTCCAAGTAAGTGTCGCTTCTTGTCACTGTAGACCTCATTTGCAGTGTGCTGAGGATATTGATGGTGGTGTCTCCCATATTTAGACAGAGCGAGGGCCCTGGCAGCACTTGCTGGGGGTCCCCTTCTTGTCATTCACAGAACAACTCCCGAGAACCACCTCAGGGTTTGACCCATGCTCATGAAAGTTTGGCTTCTGATCGAACTAAGGGTGTGATGATCCAGCTCCACCCCCTTATTCTATGCAAGAGGACAGAGGGAAGAAACAGCCACCACACACCGAGAGCTAATTAGGGACCAGGTGCAGCGCTGCTGTTTTGCATTATCTCATTAAAGTCTACAGCCATCCTGAGCTAGGTTCTATTTTTATTTCCATTTCATGGCTGAGGCTGGCTTCCAGAGGTGAAGCAACTCTCTAATCAGTGCCAGAATTAGGATTTGCACTCAGGTCTGCCCAACCCCAAAGCCAGAGCTCCCACTCTTTGTGTAAGAGCCTTTGGGGTTCCAGAAGGCTGTAATTAAAGCCATGCTAGGGTGCAGACTCAGTCCTTCAAAGCCTCCCAAACTCACCCAGTGAGGCCCAAGTCCCAGGCAGTGTGCAATTCAGAGTCCTAGCTCTTTCCCTAACACCAGGTCTTCCCTTCTTGAGTCTGACGTGCATTTCTATCTTTAATCTCCTCCTTTCTAGGTTCCCCTCTAAACAATCTTGCAGAAGCCTGTGCTGTTCATTTCTGCCAATTCTCCAACTCACCGAAGTCACTTTCAAGGGCAGACACTAGACATAAGTGTTCTAGTCCCTCATCCAAATTGCTGTTATCTATACTAAACAACACAGGGGGCAGTGTCTGGGAAATTTCTTAGGTATTTTATTGAGTGAGCTGTGTGACTTAGTTCCTACGAAGTAGAAGTGGTCGTCAGCTACATCCATGGAAACAGATTATCTAAAAAACAAAGGCAAAGCTATGTCTCTCCTACTTTCCTGGTGACATGAGTGGACCCCCATGTTCAGTTCCGGTTGGTAAGGTAGAAAGGGTTTCCATTCCAAAGGCAAAGGACATACCAGGTTCTTAACTCTCAGCTATGACCACTACTCATCATATATACTTACTGGGGATGGGAGCGGGGCAGAGGGTAGACACTAAGGTAAGGGCCAGTCAGAGATGGATTTGGTTGAATACAAGAAGAAACTTTGTTATGGTCAGGACTTGACAAATGAGGCACTGGATACCATGTGTGATGGCTCTTCCTCATGGGTCTGGAGGAACAAACCAGAACATTCTACCCAGAATTATGGACTGCCTGGTTCAAACATCAGGTAGAAGGCTGGACTCTTCAATCTGAGAAGCTCTGACTCCTTGACTAAGCCCCTGAGGAGCATCACTCCAAATGCCACTATTTGTAGTAAACGAATCCAGGGTGTGGGCAGGGGTGTTCAGATCCACATACAACCCCCAGAGTTGAGTGCTTGGGGACTCTTTTAAAATTCTCTCCAGATCATGTATGAACTGGTCATAAATAGATAACTGTGCACTGACATAGAGTAGTTCCTGGGTTGGTCTCTTGGTGTTCTTTCCTTGGATTTTGTTGGACACTAGTGCACATATTATTTTAAGGGAAATGGCACACATAAATCCACACCTGGGGAGAACTCATCCAACATGCCCATGCTTTGGGATATTGTTTTAATCTGCAGTCCTCCACCCTGTCTAATTAACTTGGCAGCACTGTGGGTGTTGGCTGCCTGAGCACACCAGGTCTCTCTGCCTCTGACTTTTGCGCATGCTGTCTCTCCCCCTGAAACACTCTTCACTTCATTTACCCGACTCCAGCTTGATGTTTACACCCTGGCATGGGTACCAATTCTTCCTGGACGCCTGTGCCGACATCCTCCTTCCCCCTTCCCTTCCTCACACTCATGGGTGTGAGAATCTTGTCTAAGCACCCCCAAGGCTTTCAGGGTGTGCACAGACTGTGGCTGCGCACACAGTGCTGTGTTACCTGTTCACTTGCCTCCTGCACACAGCAGGCACACAGCTCCCTGTGACACAAACGACTCAGAACTCTACCCAGCACCTGGAACAGCCTGATACACTGGGGCTGTCCCAGCTGTGTCTAGCAAATGAACAAATGGATATTTGATTAAAGGCTTCTATCCCTGTGTAGGAAGCTTTTATGAATACATTTTACTAAGGACCCCGTCTAGGTGGCAGGTAACTCTCTAAGCAAAGCTAGCCCAAAGTACACAGCTTTGCCCAGTCCGTAGATGAAGGATGAGAAAAGAAAGATCTTGACTACAGGATGGACGGCTCCACAAAAGGCACCATGCCAGAACCAATGATATTAAAAGCCAACCGTGTGTCAGGCTGGCTCTGACCGAAGACCAATGCACAGGCAATCAGTTATAAAGCACAGAGCTGTGGCAGATTACCACTAGCCTTAGAGAGCAGTTTCATTTTGAATGCCAGGGACAGGAAAGTCAAACACAGTCCCCAGAGGCACAGTCCCCAGGCCTAATGGGGCCAGATCCACAGGCCTGTGGGCAATAATTCCATTCTGCTCCCCATCATTTCATTCATTTTGGTCTCCTTGCTTTATATTTTATATTCATCAGCATCAAAAAAAAATACAAGTGCTTTTTAAGATTCTTAAGACCCATGCCTTGATGGTATCTTTGATTCTCACATTTTCTTTTTAGTTGGAGTTGCTCATTTATCGAGCATGGGCTCTCTGGCGAGGAATGAAAGACAGTGCCTCACTTGAGCCTTTGCTGGCCAAGTTCTTACTTCCTTCTAATGACTGGGGTTTCCGGCCCTTTCTGCATGAGCTCTTTTGGTTCTACTCCTAAAAAGAAGCAAGAAGCTACTTTTTGGTATCCTTTAAAAATTTCCTAGCATTCCCTTGTGAACACGGACCATGATCCACCTCTCCTCGGGGAGGGCAAACACAAGAAACGGCGAAGGGAAAAGTATAGAGAAACCTCCATTTCTCTACGTTTACAAGCAAAGACAATTAGTTTGTTCTGCTTGTCTTTATTTGTCAAATATGTGGAAAACCGAAAGAACTCCATCAGCACCGTATTTGCCACTGGCCACCTGTGTATTATTTTGAAGCAACTTCCCCTAGTTTTACTCTGGCTGAGGAAACCAGGTATGGCTCCTGCTTCAAATGATGAATTCCCGTTGATAAAACGAAGTCATACTCTAAAGACAGAGCCTTTCGTTCACTGTTAAATGCAGCGTGGTAGATCCACACCAAAGGAAGTCACACCCTGATGCCGAATGTGAGCTTGCTTCTTTCTGAGCCAAACACAACTGACTCGCAACAAAACAACTTACTACATAGCTGATCTAAATTACTGCGCTGTTTTTCATTAAATGAATGTGGGACAATTAAAAATTTATTATTATTATTATTATTATTATTATTATTATTATTTCCTTTGTCCCAATTCAGGCTTTTCAGCAACAGCTGCCCCAGCACGGGCCATGCTGCCATTTGTACACACCACGGGAAAGAGAGCTGCCTCTATCAACAGGCATGTTTGTGACTTACCACCTACTCTTTTGCAAGCTGTCCTTTTTACAAAATTAAGTCACCTTTTAATCACCGCCCACGTGTTCACCTCTAACACACCAAGGACCTGACAGAATGCCAGGCACACCTAAACACTCCACCTGACCAACTATTGTGGCAACAAAGAGTTGTCACAATATTTTGGGGACTATCTACATCCTTGAGATGACTCCACAACTCCATCACTGTGGGTCATCGCCACTTAAAGAGAGTGAATCTGTGGATAGCTATTTGCTACCTACAAGCTGCATTTCTGCAGGAACCAAATTTAGCCAAATGTGATAAGAGGAGAAAATAATACAGTTTTCAACACTATTAAGACAGCATTTATTCGTCTCTTGGCTGGTGGACTCCCATTAAGACCCTCTCTTTTGTGTATATAGTGAATGCGCCTTTAAGGGATGTGTTAAAATACATCTGGGGTGGGGGTGTAGTTCAGGGATGCAGTGCTTACCTAGCACGCCCTATCCCTGAAAACACAAAGTATATTCATAATCGCTTCTTCATAGAATTACTACTAAATTACAGGCCTCTGCAACGGAGCTTGTGTGAAGATTTCCTTCTCATGGTTAACACATAGGTGATTCTTACCAATAACTACATTCTTTAAAACTTGTATCTGGCAGCCATCCTAAGCCACGTTCAACGCCACTCTGCATTCAATGAAGCCATACCAGTAAAGCTGCACACACAGCACTCAACTGATCAGAAGAAACATACCATATTTAATAAAATTCCAGATTCTTGCGGCCGATGTCCATAAAAATGCTTTGCAGTATTAGATATATGATTTGCAAATGCAAGTAGATCCTCCACGGTCCCATATCTGACAGATGACAGCCAGGGCACCTCCTGGCCACTCCGAAGCAGTGACTCCGAATGGTCCTTGTTTTGATTACTGTCTGGACACATGGTCATCAGACTGGGTTCGTATACAGCTTGTTCTTCACTTGTGTAAAGGTTTTCCATTATGTCTATGACTTCCGACACGTTTAAATGCTTGATTAATAAATCAATTTCTTCTTTCTCGTCACTTCCCGTGCTCATGAACTCCATCACTGTGGTGCCTGCTGGGGAGTCTATAAAGAAACACAAACACTTCCTTCACTACAATGTGTTTGAATCAGAGACCAAAGGGCCTCTGTGCCTCTGTTCATAACGAGAATTCTTCTTTAATCACACGTGTGAATTCATGTGGGCACTGCCACGTTCAAAGGGACCTTAGATAATCTTTAGACCAGCTCACTTTGCAGGGAGAAACCTGAGATGCAGAGTGCTCGGGACTTACTCACTGTGGCATCAGCTCTGGCTACTGAAAACAAACTTTCACTAAACACAAACACAGGAAAGAGCAGTCCAGGGTTCTCTGAAGACGAAGGCTCCTGTTTTTTAAAGCCACGGACCTTGCACAATGTCATTGTTCCCCCAGAAAGATCACCCGTGGCTTGAAAGAAAAAGAACTACTTGACTAAAATTCAGGAACCAACCTGGCAAATAAGCTAAGTCCCAAGAGAGAAGAAGGAATGCAAAACAGAGTTTGATTGGAGCAAGCGGGGTAGTGAGAAGTTAAGTTTGTGGGGGAAATCTAGTGTGAATAAATCAAACGGCTCTTTAGAAGGGAACAGAGGCCTGGGATCTTAGCTGTGCCCAAGATAAACAAGATGAGAAAGGTGATTGACTCACTGACCTATGAGCCACAGTTCCCTCTGGACACCTGAAATTTTTTAATAGCACAAAGCACACACCTCTCAAGGGTCCCAGAAAGCGAAGTTAGTACTTAGACCAACTGGCCTGGAGAAGCTTTAGTAGTAGAAAGAGGCCAGGGAAGCCAAATCTGTTATAAGCAAGGCACAGGTGAAGATCAACTGACTTCACTAGCCAAGGTGACATTTCAGTCCCACACAATCAGGTGCCACACTCAGGAAATGTAGGTGACAAAAGAAGACAAACACAGTAATAAAAAGTGACACTGTTTCCCTGGGTCTTAAGATAATTCAGTTCCACTACAAAGGAGAAAAGATAAGGGCAGCTAGGAGACCTAAGAGAATTTCAAAGCCTGTCTGACTTAAACCACCTTGCTCTAGAAAGCAGAGCCTCTCTGGAAGGTACTTCAGGTTCTTAAAAGCACAGGTGCTTGGCACATATCACAGTGCTGGGGTATGGAGACAGGCGGGTCCCTAGAGCTCACTAGCTAGCAATTCCAGCTGAACCCATAAGCTCTAGGTTTAGTGAAAGACCTGCCTCAAAAAGCAAGGTGAGGAAGACACCCAATTTTGACTTCTAACCTTCACATGCACCAGCACATATGTGTACCATGCATGTACACCTGCATGAACTGTATACACAAACATGTACATGTACATATATTACACCAATATACATACACAAAGTAACAAGATATTATTCCGCCAAAGCCATGCACCTGTATCAACTTGGAGCTTCAGTTCAAAGATCCTGGAAACTTCCACCTGGGGCCACCTTGCACGCTAGACCAAGTCATGTGCCTCTGATGTACAAACTACTCTGAGGAAAGCATCTAGCATCCAGGCCACATTAAATATTCCTCTCCTTATGGCCAAATTTCACCACCAACCTCAGTGCCTATGAGATGTTGGGCAAGTACCACAAGCTCTCTGTACCTTGATTTCCCCCAGGTGGAGATAATAGCAGCAGCTACCATCCAGTTAAAGAAGCTCCTGTGCGGGCTGGAGAGATGGCTCAGAGGTTAAGAGCACCGACTGCCCTTCCAGAGGTCCTGAGTTCAATTCCCAGCACCCACATGGTGGTTCACAACCATCTGCAATGAGATCTGGCACCCTCTTCTGTATACATAATAAATAAATAAATCTTAAAAAAAAAAAAGAAGCTCCTGTGCACATGGTACCCTTGTGTGGGATGGAGTAAGTAAAGCTATGCCAAGTACTGAGATGTGCCAGCTTCCTTTCTCATCTGAAAGTGGGATTTGCTGCCTCGTCCCCAGACTACTCCTTGGTAAGCTTTTAAAGACTGTGTCCAGGCTGAAACAAAGGTGGGAGGGGGACCCGAACCCGTGAAGCGTGCTGATGTCTGTTATCACCACACTTAAATCCAGACAATGGTCCACACAGTGCCTTCTCAGACATCTTACATATCTTTGAGGAAGATCGAGATTCAAGTCCCCAGCTTGTCAAGTTACACAGGGAGCTTTGTGAACCGATAGGAGAACTTTTGGCCTCAGTTTCACAGAGCTACTGGTTGCAGTTTCTACAACTGTAGAATTTACTAGGAAAACAGAAGTTAAAAGGGGTTGACTTTAGGGCCCCCTTGAGTAAAGGAAGGACCCACGGCTCCCAAACTGAATTATCAAAATAAGTGACCTAACAGAAAATAAAGTTCGTGACTCAAGAAAGGGGGGAAATCCAAACAGTTCCAAGTCACTATACTGTTCAGAAAGGAAGACCAGGTTGAGGTTTTAATCCTGCAGAAAATCTCAAGCAAAATGTGTGCTCCTCTCATAGGCTTCACTCAAAACCTAAGAAATCAGACACACACACATACATGTACACCAAATGGGCAAGGACACACACACACACACACACACACACACACA
>CABHPP010115933.1:0-13470 GCA_902168425.1 Peromyscus attwateri
CTCCCTCCCTCCCTCCCTCCCTCCCTCCCTCCCTCCCTTCCTCTTTTCTTTCTTTTCTTCTTAAAGATTTATTATTTTCTGTGTATGAGTGTTTTGGCTGTGCATATGTAAGTGCACTAGCCTCATGCCTGTGGCGGCCCAAAGAGGACACTAGACCTCCTGAAGCTGGAGCTAAGGACAGTTGTAAACTTCTATGCAGATGCTGGAGACCAAACCCGTATCCACCCTAAGAGCAGTAAGTGCTCTAACTGCTGAGCTGTCTCTTCAGTCTCTCTTATGTCTAAAGCATAGAATTATGTGTTCAAAATACTTCTATGAGTCACTTCAAGATTCTGTATTGTTTTGGTCAAATGGACTAAGAAATTATTCAACTGATCAACCAGCGAAAAATCCCTTAAAAAACTCTCTCAGGCTGGTGGCGTAGCTCAGATTTAGAGCAATTGCTAGAATGTGAAAAGCTCTGGGTTTGACCTACACACACACACACACACACACACACACACACACACTCAACCAAAATGACAAAAACAAACAAAATCCCCAAATCTTTTCCAATTCCATCTATACAGGTGCACCTTTCACCTGTATAAACTTAGCAGCTTGCAGCCCCCAATCACTTCCTCAGAGAAGATGTTGCAGCAGCTCCTGTCCTCCTACACACCCTCGTCAGGCCTGTGCTCTCCCTGTATTGCCTTTCACACAGCATATGACGTTGACGTTCATTTCAGTCACCTGTGAGCCGAATTTTCAGGCGAGGAAACTGAATGCCCTGGGAAAGGGTTGAATTGAAACTGCCCATGCTGCAGGCCTCGACCTTCACCCCATACAAACTTGCACACACACACACTCAGTAGGTCTTCAGCTAACCATTAATGAATGGTTGCCAGAATCAAACCATTCTGTAGAGACTTAGCAAGAGGCTGCCATGGCCACTTAAGTGTCCACGAGAGGAAAAAGCGATTCTTTATTGTTAATGCCAACACCTTGGATAATATACTTTTTATCTCTTCTCATAATGATAATGTAGATAAATTCCATAAATCAAATCTCTGCAGTAAAAAGGTTAATAAGTTTATGCTGTGTAATTGAAAGCCATATTAGTGATTAAAAGGATTTTATATATCAGTTTTCTGGGTCACCAACTAATTATTTTCAATGGCCGGTAATAAAATACAGCACCATGCCTGGCTAGACATTGCAAGCCATCAGATGCTAAATCATGTAGAAAGGACTCAGAGCAGTTACCTTAGGGTGGCTGGGTTTTCCCTTGGGATGTGGAGCCATTGATATCTTTGCTGTTTGTTTTGTATCAAGCTTTACAAGATGTTCTGAGTGTTCTTTTACTCGAAGTAAATAAGCTGGGAAGTCCTCCCAAGTGGAAAAGGACATGGTGGGCTTTTGGGAACACCAGACAACTGTAAACAGTCATAGTCCATGTTTCATCTACAACAAGGTCATGGTTTAACCGTGTCACATGCTTGGCCACATTTGCAAAAAATGGAGCATTTGCAAAGGAAGGGGGAAGTCTGTGGCCTGGAATGTGTTGATGTTTATTAAAAAGTTCCTGAAATGTTGCAGGAAAAGTAATGGTAGATTTGGACTCACTAGAGGCCACTGAAGTATTCATTGTTAACCTAAGGTCAGGGATAGGAAAACTGAGGCTTAGAGTCCACTAAAATCATGGCTAGCATGCAGCAAGCTGATGCTTAAATCTGATTTTGTCTGATTTCACACCCAAGTAAACTACTGAGATATATTTACTTTCATTCAGTACTACATCAAGTTGTAATAACAACAGAGATAAAATACTTATGACTGGTTTTGAACTTGTAGGAAATTGGAGATCTGCGTATACATCGGTGATAGAAGCATGGCTGCTGAATTGTACAAAAAACCATTTCTGTCATAGGTAAGTGGTGTGCCCTGGAACACTGTAAGACAGAGAGAACGTATAGAAGACAGAGCTTCTTATTTGGAGGTTGAGTGAAGGTGAACAGAGATAGGGAGGAGGCATTGGTGGGGCATTTGTTTTAATTTTTACTATTATTCCTTAAGAAGGGTCCTGATGTATTATTTAGCCAAAGAGCCATCACCTCTAGAGTCATGATAGAATTGTTTATACAGTCAAAACCAAACCAAAATATGAATTTGTGGGCTTAGCATCTCAACCAAATCATTCAAGTGTCCTTTGTTTGACACTTGAATGTCTGATTTTGCATTGTTATGGAGAAAAACTAAATTTGGGAGCCTTCTGTATATAACACCTTCTTTTGTTTCTCTAGTTGTTTTTCAGGTTCTGGAATTACCTTGTAAGGCAGGCAAGGTTCTCTGTGCCTATGTGTGTGTGGGGGGGAGGGGAGGCAGGGACAATTTGTAAAGCCAGTCCAATGAGGCTCTACAAAGGCTAAGAGTGATGGACGCATTAGATAGTTTCAATCACTAGGTTATTTTCTTCAAAGGTGAATGACTAGCAGATGAAACAAAGGATGAAAATTGGAAGGTGGATACCATTGTCTTGGCTTCAGACTTGAGACATTTAAAGAATAGCTACTATCACACAGAACTGCAAAGCATGACTTGAAAACTGCCCTTGAGACATGCCAATCAGGCCACTAAATCAGGGAGACTGGGTGAGGATGACACTCTAGGTTCATGTTTACCTTGGCATCTAGGGCTGAGGAACACAGACGTATGGTGAATAAATGTTTGCATCTGCCATGGATTGCTATGTGGAATGTGTGAGCAGCCCCGGTGTGGGAGCCCAGCTGGGCGACTGGCTCCCACATTTTACCCCAGCGTACTCTTGAGGAGTGAGGAATAAGAGATTTAGATAGAAGGATAGAGGGGAGAGAAACAGATATAAAGACCGGATAGCCTCGGGAGGGCCTGGATCCTTATCCATTGGCCCCTCCTGTCTCTTCTAAAGGGCTATTTAAGAATGCCAAGGGGTGGAGCAAAAGACCTCCCCCTAGCTCAGCCAAGTGCAGACCCTTCCAATCACCTAGAAACCATGCATATGGTCAAGCAATCCTCTAATGCAGCTCTGCTGGGTAAGGCAAGCTCAGATTTCACTAGGAAACCTTTGTGGGCCTCCACACCCCAGTTGCTTCCTGGAGGAAGAAGGAGATGTGATTAACCCAATGACCCCAGGAAAGACTCAGAAGCATGCAGGGAAGAAAGGCATGTAATATTCTTGGGTTCCAGTGGAGTGATTCATGTTTCAGGGAGACCTGGCTTCTCATTGTCCAAGCATCCTAGCTCCACGCGTCGGCAAGAGCATTCCCAGACTCCCTTAACCATTCAGCCATTTCTTAGAAAGAAATATTAGGGGCAGGTGAGGCGCAGGAGATTTGGAGAATAAACAGGGAGAGAAGAATGGAAGGGAAGGCTTCAAAGCCCAGAGACTGACACATACATTCCAATTAATAGGAAAGCAAATGCACATCAGGTGACTTGAGGCACAAGTGGCTTTGTTTTTAATGGGAGGTATATTTTGAATAAAACCAAATTTGTTTATCATCTTTCCTCCCGACATGCCTAGGCACCGTAATTGGACCTTGGTGACTTACATGGGGATTGCAGACAAGGGTTAATTAAATACAGAGGAAGGGCTGGTCTGGACTCTAGGAGCTGAGGGCTGGGCACTTGTGGTGTGCTGGAAGAGTAGGAAAGTTAATACTGTAATCTACTACCCCAGGTTTACATGGTGGATCATGTTTGAAGGAAAAGCCATCTCTGTCAAGGGACCCAGAGAGGGAGTATGTCTTAGGGTTTCTGTTGCTGTGAAGAGACACCATGACCACAGCAACTCTTATAAGGGAAGACATTTAATTGGGGTGGCTCACAGTTTCAGAGTTTCAGTCCATTATCATCATGGTGGGACATGGTGGTGTGCAGGCAGACATGGTGCTGGAGAGGAGCAGAGAGTTCCACATCTTGATCCACAGGAAGTGGTCTGAACTAAGCATAGCTTGAGCATAGGAGACCTCAAAGCCTGCCTCCACAGTGCCACACTTCCTCCAACAAGGTCAACCTTCTCAATAGTGCCACTCCCGATGAGCTTATTGGGGCCAATTGCATTCAAGCTACCACAGAGTAGGTATACGGGAAGGCAGAGACTTGACTTTCCTGAGAAAGATGATAAAAGTGGTATTTGTTTTCTCTGCTCCTTTCCCCCTATGGCTTATCAGAGCTTCCTACTAAACTTTCCAATCTCCAGCCTCTCGCCAATAAAAACCGCTCACCTTCTGTCTCTGTTTTGTTTTCTGATGAACACAACTACTCTGGCAAGAGAATGCCACCAGCGGGCCCACCTGTTCTTATCAGGGGATGGGCTGAACCTGAACATAACCTAGTGGGAGGCAGCCCCTGCAAGAAGGGGAGGCTTAGATGCGGAATGCCGCTTCAGGCCAGGCAGGGACTAGAATGATGTGGGTGAGGGTGAAGTAAGAGAAAAACTCCATAACTAAGATAGTCAATATTTTGTTAAACCTGTAAAAAAAATTCAATTGTAAAAATCTATGATGAGTGAAAGTCAGATATCAAGTTGATGGGCAGTGATTGGAGCGTGGAGAGTGAGGCCCTCTGTTCCAGGGTTCTCAGGGCTACTACATACGCTTCTCATTTAGAACTTAATATTTTATTTGTGTGGACCTGGTGCTGGTGAAGCCATGATAGGCCAATGGCTGCTTCTTTGGCTCTAGCTTTAGCCCCATGCTGAGCCCAGGAGGGTTCTCCCTGACTTTCTACTGCGATCTACAATAAATTCCCATTGACTTAAGCTGGGGTTGCGGTGGGAGCCGGGGCTCTGTTTCCGGTGGCCTTAAACCTTGACTAAGATAGGGAGAGATGTCCATTTGTTTCCTTCCTGACTTGGCAGAGTCAGAGAGCCCTGGACTTTTCAACTCAGTCTTCTGTTTCAAATTGCAAGGAACAATTTTGTAGCAATAAGGAAGGGTTCTTTTGTTTTTAAAAATGTATTTGTTTTTATTCTATTTTATTTTTATTATTATTTTTAGGTGCTGTTTTGTTTTCTAATGAGAGAGAAAGAGGGGGTGTGGATGATGGTGGAGGGTAAACCATAATCAGAATATATTGCATAAAAAAATCTATTTTCAGTAAAAAAAATTACCTCTAACCCCATTAATATAATAAGTACTTTTTATTTTTATGTTTCCTTATTTGACCTGATCATCATGAACATATTATTTGTATTTTGCTCTTTTTGGTGAACTTTGAGTACCCCAAGTTTTCTACATTGCTACATGTCTGTGTCTTTAGGCTATTCAATTTTTTGTTTCATATTTTATTTATTAAAGTGCTTATTGCTACAGATATAAATTAGATTTCATTATTCCATATATTTAATGTAAAATGAGTATTTAATCACCATGGATTTTATTTTTTCAGTTATTATTGTTATAAAATTGGGGACCCAGAAGTCTTGTTTCTGAACCAAAAAAAAAATTGTGTTCTTAATGTATAATTTACATTGACATACATCTTTAAAAGTATTTAGAATTTACAGTGGAAACAATAGAAACAATAGAATTTGAATCAAAAGACTTCATATTCTTCAATCATTTTTTTCAAAATAAATTGGGAATGGGGAAACTATTAGTCTTTTAAATTTTACTTACAATATTGTTAGGTTCCAAAATTGAAAAACTGATAACTTTTTTAACTTGTGGTTTGATGATATACCATTTCTACTTTATTTTCAGACCAGAGATATAATCATATATGCTTTCTGTAAAAATATTTTTGCCAATAAGATTACAAATTTAAATTAGAATTATGTACAATGAAGATACTTGACAACCAAATATTAACTTAAAAAATATGTGTGTGGTGTATGTATACATATATGTTTGTGTGTATATATATACATATATACACATATATATTCCTGTGTACATGTGTATATGTTTGTGTATGTGTGTGCATATACTGGTTCATGTGTATGTGTGATGTATGAATACATATATGACTGTATGTATGTATGAACATATATATACTTGTGTGTGTGGTGTATATGTATATATATGTTTGTGTGTGTGCATATATAGGTTCGTGTATATATGTGTGTATATATATATATATATATAGTTTATATATGTTTGTACTTTTTTAATAGTTTTCTATAATACAATATCCATTACTTCTTTGAGAATTCTGTACATGCATACAATATACTTTGATCATCTTTACTGCCTATTCCTCTCCTAACTCCTCCAGACCCACCCACTCCAACCCCAACCCTCAGCCCTCTATCCCAACTTCATGTCCTATGCCGCTTTAAAAAGTAATCCACCACATCCAATTTGTGCTGCCAATATGCTCCAGGGTGTGGGCCAGACTGTTGGAGCATGGTTAACCCACTAGGGCCACACCCTTAAGAAAACTGTCTCTTCCTCTTGCAGAAACCACCAGCTGTCAGTAGCTCCTCAGGTGGGAGGCAGTTCCTGAACCCCCACCTTCCCTGCTAGAATGTTGACTGGCTTGATTTTGTGCAGCTCTTACAGAGATAGCCACAGCTGTTCATGAGTGTAGTGATCTGGACCATGGTGCTCTGGCCCTTCCTGACCTCTGGATGGTACAGTCTTCCTATCTTCTCTTTATGATGGACCCTAAGCTTTTGTAGTGTGTGTGTGTGTGTGTGTGTGTGTGTGTGTGTGTGTGTGTGTGTGACATGAATGTCCCATTCAAAGCCCAACACTTTGCAGACATTTATTCCCTGTACTTCAACCAGCGTGAATTTCTTCTAAGTTAACTGCTACCCACTGAACAAAGAGACTTCTCTGATGAGATCTGAGACCTGAACTAATCCATGGAGATACACATTTGTAGGACAATAGGACACCATGCCTATCCAATACCATGACAGTCGTTGAGTTCACCCTGGGGTCTATGAGTTATTGGCCAGATTTCCAGCACCAGGCCTGCCTTTCTTCCTGTGGAGTGGGCCTTAGGTACAACCAGAAAGCAGTTGGTTACCACCCTAACCGTCACACCACTGTTGCAGCCGTGGGCGTTATTGTAGCTTGCCAGTTCTTGTAACTTGCCGGTTCACAGCTAAGTAAGGCTACCGATGAACTTCCTTCCCCCCAGCATCCTGTATAGCACTTACGGTAGTACTATGAAAGCTAGCTAGCATGGAGGACACTTCCCAGTCAGCACTTTACACATGTGTATGGGGACCAGAGATGAATGTTGGGTTGCTCTCCTTAATTGCTTTCCATATTAGTTTATGAAAATAATTATTTAATAATAAGTGGTAAAGACTGAAGCTGACTCTGGAGCACAGGCAGGCTCCATTTGCTCCTATCCAGTCAAATGTTGGACTAACAATTAAACAAATATTCCTGATTTATGGGCTATTGTTTTCCTGTAAAAGCTTTTATCAGCATTTTACTCCAAACCCACATTTTGAAACATGAAACTCCATCTCAACCTCATTCAACATAATGAAGACAGAAAAGCCAAAACATGCCCACTGAGGAGCCTGTAGTATCCTGACGGCACATCTTGTTCTGGCTGCTGGCACACATGTTTCCAGGAGACAATATGAGGTGAATAACTTGAAAACCCACACTGCCTGTCAAAAGGATTTCCCAGACAAGACACAGGAGTAGGAGGTGACTAGCACATCACCGAGATAGATCACCAACATAAATGCATCTTAAAGAAGTTAAATGCAGCCATCATCTTGAGGGAATTGGTTTTAGGACCTCCTTGGTTACCAAAGTCTGTAGATGCTCAAGTCTCATATATAAAGTCATCGTATGCCCTTGTAACTCACACACATCCTCCTGCACACTCAGAGTCCTGGCTAGATGAAATACAATGTCTGATATGGTACAGTACCTATGTAAATACTAAACCTCAGAGAAGGACAGAGAAATGGCCTACACTCATCGCATACGTTCCCAACAGTGTACCTGGTTTATTTTCAATCTGTACTTGGTAAAATAGATGAGTGTAGAGCCTACAGACCTGGAGAGTCAACTGCTTCTCACTCTAATTCAAACTTCAATGCAGTCAGGAGTCAGATCCACTTCAGTCTACACCAGCATCTACGCTTCCCCACATCACCATTCTGTGCCTCCCTCCAGTGTCTGGTTTTTTGCTTTGGATAACACTGCAGTCCACTTGCTGTGGTTATCCAGTCACTGGCCCACACCCAGTGTCTAAGGGTGGGGAGCTTGTGGCACTTATTCCATTTCCAGGAGGCTCCCTTGTGGCTCCTAACAGTACGAGGTACCGTCAATGAGTAATAATGACCTCAAATGATTGATCAAATGAACCCTGTGCACGTGCGTGTTCTTGCCACAGCATAGGTGTGGAAGCCAAAGGACAACTTGTGGGAGTTGATTCTTTCTTCCTTCTGTGTTGGATCCATGGAATTGAACTCAGGTTTTCAGGCTTGGTGGCAAGACTTTTTTACCCACTGAAAAACATTGTGAGCCCTCTGCTTACTTTTAATTCACCATAAATCAACCTTTTTTTTTTGTTGTTGGTGGAAGTGAGAGCTTGCAGAACACACCTGAGACCTAAGACATCACCACCTTTCTGTATGAGTTAAGAGTTCTGGCTTAGGAAGCTGCAAATCCCTGGGTGGCCACAGGGTAGTGGTCTGGGGTTCCTATGATGAGGGAGGGAAGGACTGGCCTCAGTGTGGGAGACTGGGATGCCCATCATGGTTACTGGCCCACATCAAACTCTTGAAAAGGAGCTAAGTAATGTGGCCCCAAGTGTCAGCATCGACCCAACATTTGACCCATTTTCATCTGTGCTGGAAGATGGGAAGCTTCTCATCTGATTCTGTTTCCTGTAAGGCATAGGGTGGCAAAAGTGGATGAAAGAGTGATCGAGTGAGTGAATGAATAAGAAAATAAGTATACTGATCCTTATTGTCACTCTGTGAAATCTATAATAGAAAATTTAAACCGTGTCCAACCCCCTGGGGCAGGTAGTTGCTTCTGATTTACTGAAAATCAGGTTTCCAGAAGATGAAAGCTGCCCAATTTTAAATTAGCTTTCCTAGTACTTGGGAAGTTGCCTCTACCACTGTTGGAGATGGTGGGGGCTGAAAGAGCCTGCAGCATTTATTTAATGGGTGAATTTATTTGGTGTCTGGGCAGAATCCTTTGAGGGTTTATAATCTGAGAAATAGATTGTAAATCCTCTAAATTAGTGGGGCCATGCAACTTGTCCAAGATCAAACAGCCAATGAATGCCACTTGAGATGTCTAGTCTAGCTTCATCGTATGTGTGTGTGTGTGTGTGTGTGTGTGTGTGTATGTGTGTGTGTATGTATATATATATACATATATATATGTATATATATATATAAACATTCATCAGTGTTAATGTCACAGATCCAGTATGACTGGTACTTCTGGATCCCCTCTGATGCCCTGTCTGTGTCCCCAGTATATACTCTACTTTGGTGGCCCATTTATGATGCCTCTCCACCCTGTAAGCCTTGCCCACAATTACAGTTGCCTTTGAAAGATGAAATAGGCCAGCTGGTCAGAAAGTGAAAGGAGAGATGGTCACCCTTGTTGAATGAACTGCCCTCTCTCATTTTCCACCCTAGTTAAGATGAACAGATACACTGCCTGGACACTGTCTGTCTAAGGTCCCATTTCTACAGCCAGGGCATAAAAGGGCATTGAGAGCTGGTTCTGATTAATCTGCTTATGGAGTCCAGTACAAATTCTATTATTGTAGTGATGGTTTTTATGGAAAAGCTACAGGTGAAATCTGAAAACTTTTATTCTGGATTTTAGCTACATATCCACAGTACAAAAAACGGGGTATATCTTTTGACTTCTATAAAGTCTGTTTAAATTCTCATTTCTTGCTACAGGGGTGATTAGATAATGCATGATAATACACTGATTAAGAGTATAAAACATTACTCCAGGGGCAGTTTTTCCTATCTCACAATGATTGGAAAGATGGAACTAGTTTAGACAAACATTTAAGGGAAGAGATGATGGAAGAATCAAAAGGTTGCAATTCTTCAAAAACTCTACCACATGCAAACAGGTTAGTTAGTTAGCAACGGCTCTGATTTGCTTAGTGATGGCCTTCCCAAGCATAAATTCTGATGCCTCCAGCAAAACATGGTCCCCTTTGTTAATTGCAACTTCAGTGGCCTCCCCGGGGGTCCCTCCTCTTCTGTACCCTCATAAAAAAGTGTGCATGCCTGTGGCTGTCTCCACAGCCTTTGAAAAAGCCGTATAAAAGGCCCCTTTGACATTTCCCTCCTCCCCCTTCTCCTTTCTAAGTTTCATTGAACATTAAAAGTTTTTATGAGTATGGAAGAAAGGCATCTTGCCACTTGAAGTTAAGGTGTGATTCAAATTACAGGATGGCAGAGTCCATTTCTAAAGTGGTATTTAACAAGTTTCACAGATATCTTCTTTTATAGGACATTTCTACTGGTGCAGAGACACAGAAAAAGTGAAAGATTGTAGAATCTCTGTAACTGTCCTCCTGCCCCGGTTCTGCTGTGCCCAGGCCACTTGCTCTTCCCTTCCATTCCCCTTTCTTTGCGGGTGGATAAACCTCATCATGCTTCCCCAAGAATGCAGTCCAAATAACCTCTATCAGTACCTTCTCAGACATACAGGCGATGGAGATTGGTGGGTACCCAGAGCGGGGGTTGGGGGGGGGCTGCCTCAATGAGCTGCTATGTCTGTGACTATCTGCCCATGGATTCATTAGTGCCATTTTAAGCTAAGCAGAATCCAAGCACTTGGATCCAGGCAGCGATTGAAACATAGATTGGCACGATCAATGCTTGCTGAGCTTTGCTTGTGAAAGTGTTGGTGTTTTCTCAGGAAGACCTAAGAAACAAAACCTTATTAGCTGAAAGGGTAGGCAGTATTATTGACTCAGATATTTAAACAACAACAACAACAACAACAACAACAACAACAACAACAACAACAAAAATCCCACCAGTGTAAGGCTGCTGAACCAACTGATACCTGCAGGTCATAAGTGAGAGCTTGGGAGGCATCTCTCTTTTTCTCCTTGGAAACATTGGTATTTTTCTTTCCTTGGGTTTAACTAGCTTGTTAATCTGGTCAATAATTCAAAAAAAATTTTTTAACAGAAAGGCTGATTTATCTTGTTTGATTTTTTAAATTATTCATCAAATTAGCCGGATAATCACCTAATTTGATATTTTCACTTCCAAGTTGGATATAGAACAGATTGAAACTGTATCTATCCCCTGCCAATTAAAAGAGGAAGTCCTTGCCCATTTACTGTAGAATTGACTATGCTCCATAAATGGGGATCTAGAGAGGAGGCGAAGGAATTTTTGTGGGTCTTTTTTTCCATGTAGCAGATTATCATCTCCATAGAGGCTAGGCAGCCCCTTTGGTTTGACTAGTATCGAAATACCTTCTAGAATTAATAATAACACCCCCCCAAGCCTACTCATATTTCCAACTGAGCTAAAGCACATGGAAGACAAATTACATTTTAAACTTACAAGACAAACCTCTTCTCTCCCCTTAAAGTCAAGCAAATCTGAGTTGACTTCACCCATAAATTCAAGAACAGAAAGTCATAAATTGAACATATGAAGGACATCGCCTCTTTTCAAGTGATGTTTCCCTTGCCTTAATGGATTTAGCTGTGGCAGGGAGTCAGAGAAAAGCTGTCTTAACGAAATCTTTGACTGATTATGCATTTTTTCCCTATTCATACAAGATAGATTCATCATTCCAATTTGTCAAGCTGGCGGCGTTCCAATTAATTACACCAGGCCGAACTCGGCTTGCGTTCTGCCCATGTCAGAGCTAATCTAGTGCCTCATTTGCTGGCCGCCCGATGAAGAGGTATCAGAGGTGGTGTTCCTTGAGGTACTTATTGTGATGGATGCCCCATAGTGTGGCTGGTGGCGGAGGCAGAGCCTGGGACGCACCTCTCCTCCAAGCCCAGCACTCATGGCTCCTGTACTAATTGAGGGCTCATCTGTATAGTGGATGTTGCGGCAGAGTCCATCCTTCATGGCTGGGCTGAAGGCTCTCTGTGTCATACAGACTGTTTAAATAGCTACATGGGTCCTATGTTGCTGTCAGGTTTGTCCTTGCACAGTAGAAGAAAGAAGGCAGCTTGTCCTCGAGTTGAGTTTTGGAGCCCTTTAACGGCTGACATGTGACATTGGGGGAAAAGGCAGACAGCTAGCTGCCACAAGGCTTTTGTGAGCTTATCTCTTAATCCCCTTAGGTATATGTTTTCGAGTGTTCGTAGGTAATGCTGTACTGTTTTTGATTGCGGTGACTTTCTTTTCATGATTTTAGCTTTCCAGGGAGTGACCTGCTAATAAATATCATTGATTAAGTAATGTGAAGCCCTCTGGAGTTTGCTTTGGCTTTTTGGACGGCCGGGTGTGCTAATGTTTGATTGGGTGACTGGGGCCATGGGCTCAGTTGGCACACACTGCATCTTTAGACCAATCATTACCCCATTTTTGGATGCGAAAACTTAACTCAGAGAAATTAAGTGGCCCTACCCAAAACGGTATGACTAATAAGTGGTGGAGACGAGGTTTATCTGATGATGAGATCTGAGCTCTTCTAGGACCTCCCTTTATGGATCTAGATCTTTCCAGGTTATGTCTCTTTTCTTTTGTTCTTCATCTTGATCAACCCCCACCTTTCTTTCTCTTCCATGAGTGCTCAAACCTGCAAACTACAGCTAGAGGCTGCAGTACCCTTCTTGTAAATCGGGGTTGTGGGTTGGGGTGGCAGAGGTCTACAATGCAGTCTGCTGCAGCTGTGTCTCCTCTAGACCACGCACTGGCAGGCCTCAGGGAATTCTAGCAATAATGCTTGGGCATGGTCTAAGACGGATTCAATGGTGTCCTTTCTCTTTCTTTATTAACCTCCCTCCTATATCTGTCACCTCTCCCTCTCCCTGAAGGGCATGGGCTCTGCATACCCAAGTGGCCATGAAAGGCTGGTGGATGTATCTCAGGAGTGTTGCTGGATAGTTGGCTCCGCACAGGACAAACTTCTACCCCTGGGGAAACGGAGATAGCAGGGAGCCAAGTGGATAAAGACCCCTTGGGTCTTCGCATTCCTGGATTTCACTGTAGAGTTGCCCCTCCTTGTTTTCCCATGCACGTACTAATTGAGCACATCTGCTTAGCATCAGGCTGAGAGTCCAGGCTTCCAGTGAATAAGTGACCAGCCAGCGGTAGCTGCCTCCCAGTGCTTTAGAGCTTAGCCTCATTTTAGTTTTTAAAACTTCCTTGCTTTCAAAAGGAAGTGTTGGTTTCTTAATCTTTCTACAGAGACACTAAGAGGAAAGACAACTTTTCACTGTGATAGTCTCTTTAAAAGAATTGCTTAAAGAGCTTGCTTGTCTTGTTTCAGGAAGAATTGAGTCACATCAAAGATATATATATATATATATATATATATATATATATATATATAT
>CABHPP010115933.1:13570-53723 GCA_902168425.1 Peromyscus attwateri
ATATATATATATATATATATATATATATATTTCTTTTTTTGAGTAAGGCTCTCATATAGCCCAAGCTGACCTTAAACTCCATAGGGGAAATAACCTTGAATTCCTGCCTCCACCTCCCAAGTGCTGGGCTTGAAGGCATGCACCACCTTGCTCAGCTGAAAGATCGATTTTCAATGTAAATAAGACTTCAAGTGCATTAATATTCAGCATTTACATTCCTTCCTGCTCCTTAAATATAATGTGTCTTCCAGTTATCAGAAACATATGCTGCTTTTCAGCAGCGTTTTATAGACAACTTGTTCAACAGAAGGTGCTGGCATCCCAATATGTTTTGCTTGGTTTTGGCGTTCGCCATTGTGATGAAAGAATTCCAGTGCAGTGGCGGGTGTTGCCTTTCTGAATGTAAATGAAGACTTTGCCAACATGTGTCGCCTGAACCAAGAAAAAAAAAAAACAAAACAAAAAAACAAAGGAAGCTGTTTATTCTTTCTTGCTTTAAACTAACTTTGTGACATTTCTATCGTGGGGAGGGGCTCTCTACCAGGATAGAACAGATAAATTCAACTTAGGCCTTATTTCTAAGGAACTTTCAATATAATAAAAGGCTTTTCTTGACAAAGCGAATTTCTTATTAAGAGTTGTTGATAATCTCATGTAGTTATATCTGTGGAACCACATTGACTGCTAATGTGAAGTACATCCATGTTTGTCGGTAAATGATCATCATTCTAATATGCCCACACCTAGTCCACTTCTTCCTTCTGCTATGGTCCAGTCCCTAAAGCAATACTACTTCTCAAGGCGAGGGAGTCCAATAGTACCGTGTCCAGTGTCTGACCGGAACACTTAGAACCGATGCTTCACTAGCTATTAAATATTTGGAATGCCGTTCCTGAATCAAATGATGCTGTGCCTATTTTGTTCAGATAATCTGTACTTCTGAAGTTTAATTTCATATGTCAGCTTGGCTGGGCTAAGGGATATCCAGATAGCTTGTTAAACATTTCTGTGTGTCCTTGTAGGTATTTCTGGAAGAAGTAAGTGTTTTAATGAGTAAACTAGGTAAAACAAGTGATCCATCCTCAGTGTTGTGGGAGGACAGGATCCAATCTATTGAGAGCTTTAGCAAAAGAAAAACGCAGAGGATTTCTGCTTGAGCTGGACCCGTCCCTTTCTCTTGCTTACAGATATAGGTGCTCTGGTTCTTGGGCCTTTGGATGCTGATGGGGACTTAAACTGCCAGGCTTCTAGTTCAGACTGGAGTCATACCAACATCTTTCTTGGGTTTCTAGCTTATCAATGATAGATTGTAGGAAGCCTCTGCTTCCACAATTATGTGAGCCAACACCCCTGTTACGTTTTTCTGTATATCTATCTCTCTATTGCTGATTCCTTTCCTTTGGAGAACCATGACTAATAGAGTAATCTTCACGACACTGTCTAAGATTGTTAATCTGTTTCTTTCTTCCTTTGGTTCTTGAGCTTTTGTTTCATATGTTCTGAGACTCTGTTACTAGCTGCTCAGTCATTTACAATTATGATATCATCCTGGTGAATTGTCCCTCTTATTTATTTTTGTTCAAAAGTATGCTCACATGTATGTGTGGTTGTGTGTAGGTATTTGTGTGCATGAGTGCTGTGTGTGTGCATGTGCGTGCATGTATGCAGTTGAGAGGACAATCTTGTGTGTTCTTCATCAAATGCTGTCCATCTTCTTTCGTCCCCTCCCCTTTTGTGAGATAAGGTTTCTCATTGGTCTGGAGCTGGCCACCTAGGCTAGGCTAGCTGGCTAGCGAACCCCAGGGACCCACCTGTCTCTGCCCCTCAGCACTGGGATTACATATGCGTGTTCCTAAACTGGCTTTTGTTTAACGCCGCTGTTGGAGATTGAACCCAGGCACTTGAGCTTGCGTGGTAAGCACTTTACTGATTGAGTCGTCTCTGCCTCCTGCTGGTCATCTTGAAATTGATGCTGTCCACTGCTGGCAAAGCCATGCCTACTTGTTCAGGCTGAGTTTGTCTGGTGTGTCCTTTTTTTCATTCTTTTATTTTAAACCTGTATGTGTCCCTATATTGATATTTAAAGTTTTTCTCTGAAGATAGCACGTAGAATGGTCTTAGCTTTTCAGGCTTTATTTTTCTATTTAATCCATCTCGACATCTCAACGGGGGCTGTCAGTATTTACTTACATTTACTGTGCTATTGGATATGGTTGGATTCAGCCTGCCATTTTGCTGTTTGTTTTTCACGTGTATGCCTGTTTTTCCTCTTTTTTTTTTACCTTCTTAGATTATCAGGCCCGCTTTCAGAATTTTCGCCACACTTCTCGGTTTGAATACGTAGGAATTCTACCCAGTGTGGCTCTAGTCTTGACTTGCTTTTCCAGTGCTTCAGATAGACATAGAATGTGGGTTAAAAAAATGAAGAATGAGATCTAGAGAGATGGTTCCATGGTTAGGAGCTCCTGCAGGCACACTAGGGTTCGGTCCCAAGCATATACAAGGTGCCTCCTCACTACTGTCTGTAACTCAGTTCCAGAGGATCCGATGCTATCCCGTGGCCTCCATGGCACTGCGCACACGTGTACAAGTGTACCTGTAGGCAAGGCACCCATCCACGTAAATAAAAAGTAAACAAAAATCTCAAAAAAATTAAAGCTATGGAAAATGAGTGAACCTACACCTCAGATAACAAGTCACTTGTAGGGGGTCAAACTTTCTGCCATGGTAATTGGAGGAAGACCATGACGATGGGAGTCTCTGGGCCAACTTCCATAGAGTTTAACATAATTTAAACTTACTTTGGATTTGGAAGATTTCTTGTAAAATCGTAGGTGTCTGGATTGTTTAAAACTCAGTGCATTTGAGTCCCTGAATTATATTACCCTATTGGATTTGGCACAATCATCCAGAGGTATGAAATACCTGTCTTCAGAGGCCAAGATCCTGCTGTTTAATTTGAGTCTTTCCATTTGTTCAGTCAGCATTGTATTTTAGGTCTCAAAGTTTAAAAGGATAAATTAGACTTCTTTATACAGAGTCTCTTTCTGAGGGGCATCTTCAGGGGAAGGAAAATGTGAATTGATGCAATTCACACATTTGCAATTCCTATCAAGTAAGAGGTTTGGAACACCCCGAGCTGGTGCCTCTTAAAGGCCACATAAAATCACCTCTGAAGAATGTGACTATGGAGAGTCTGCTGTAGTGAAAAGAAATCTTTTGAGTTCTCAGATGCAGATTCAAGACTGAATAAGTGGGCCAGGGAAGCTTAGACAAAGTGGATGGTAGATTTCTACCCCCAAGTCTTAGGAGAGGCTGTTTCCAAATGTGTTTCCAGCCCTGAAGTCAAATTTCCCATCTGAAAGAAAGGCTCAAGAGCACCATCTTCTCAGAGGCTGTAAGGTTTTGAGCATCTTGATAAAAACACAAATGAGACTTGAGCTCACTGCAGGCACAATGGTCAGAACCTGCCAAGTAATGCTTCTGTCCTTTTTATTTTCCTGGAATCAGTCTGGTCTTGGATATAACTTGGAATTTGGATGATTTCAGATGCGAATGTTCGCTGGACTCTTTCATGGTCCAGGCCTGTGGTGCTGAGAGGAAACGTGAGATGTGAGATATAGTTAACACACAATAAAGGGTAGCTTGGTTTTATTATGAATGAGGAACACAGAGGAGATGTGTCCTCCACCAACAAGATGCAGGTGGCCACTAGTGAAGGTTGGAATTCATGACCTGTGGAAGGAGGGTCGATTCACGTTATGGACTTTGGAAGAAGAATTTGAGAAGAAACCACATACCCTGCTGGGGTGGCACACAGCCTTCTATCATGCAAATAGATAGACGGACCCCTTGGCTCCTTTGATCTATTTTGGAGCTTTATAAGGGAAAAAAATTAACTCCCTGAGATAGGAAATCAGAAAAGACAAGAGGACTGGGATCTGTGCCCCAAATCCATCCTTTTAGATTAATATTTACTAATAGATATTAAAACATGGTAGATGAATGAAAGCCCTCTAGAGTGTACATACAGCTGGAAGAACACATTTTCTTCTGACAGCCAGGCAGTCTACAGATGCTCAGCGATTAAAGGAAATTCCGACTGATACCCTTTCCTTCATGACTCGTAAACTAGAAGAGATGGACAAAGGGCAGCCATCATCACCTGTGGTCACTTTTTCAAACTTGATTTTTTTTTTTTGTCCTTAGAAAGAAGGAACACATCTAAGTCACCATGCTGGTACAGGACAAAAACAGGTCGACAGGAGGCAGGTTTAAAGGGTGTGCACATTTAATGTCACCCACCAGCCGTTAGAAACTTTGAGAGCAGAGACAGACGGAGAGAAATGAAAATGTTGGCTTGCTGTCTGCTGGCCAGTGTCTGGTGAGGGGCATTCATCTCTGCATTCTGTTCCTTGCCGTTCTGTAGTGGTTTTGTACTAACCACATTTAGCTGCATACCTCCCAGGATCGCGTCAAGTTCTGTCTGAAGTCAGGGTTGTCCACAGGAAAAATTCCCGTAAGATCTGGAAGGTGGAAGTAAAGGCAGTTACTTTTGTGAATGGTTACAGGCTCTTACCATGTGGAGCAGGCTGACCTCAAACTCACAATGATCATTCGGCCTTAGCCTTTCAGCTTCTGGGAGTACGAGCACGAGTCACAGTGCCCAGTGACAGCAGCTGATTTTATGTTCTTAAGATGGGAGTGGATGCATCACTATGTGATAGCATGCTACATGCTGTGGCAGTCCAGACATGCTATCACGGATGTGTGTTCCCTCACAGCATACCATTTCCTGTGGCAGGGGATGTCAGCTTTGCCATGTCACTCTCATGCTTTAAATTATATGAGAGACAAGGGTAGGGCTCAGGTTGCATTTGGGGGTCTCAGCTTATGCCTGTAGGTTCCAGTTCATCCTTGATCTCCCTACCTCCTTTTCCCACCTTCTTATCCAGGTGAACACAAAGGCAATGGCTTTGCTTACATACTCCCTCCCTTTTCCATGTCAAATCTTGGAACTACATGTCATTTACTGTTCTCCTGCCTCTTCTCAAACACAGACTGGTAGTGCGACTCTGTAACAATAGATGCTGCATGGGCAGCTGGGAATATTACTGCTATTATTGTTTTTTTGGGGGTGTCTATATTCTTGCAAATGCTTGCTTCCATTTTGGTTTTGGGCTCTAGGAAAAACAGTAATGGAGGCTGCTGAAATAAAAATATCCTATTAAAATTATTCTGAGGAAATGAAATACAGCTGCCTAGTTTGCCTTTCCTGTAATTGCTTTTGATATACATCTTTGTGAGTAAATGCAATCACTACCTGTTTATTGTGTGAACTCTTAAAAGTTGATGGTGGGACTACCCTCGGTTTGTTTTCCTCCTTTGTTTTTAAGAGTTAGTGAGGTAAATTCTGTCTTAGTCTAGAAAAAAAGTTTACTTTTACAGTTATGTTGAAAATTAGCTATCAATCCTAGATTGGAAACTCATGAATATAGGCTTGAAATTATTTTAATTTTCAATTGATAAATAAAAAATTGTATATTTATTGCATACAGCTAATGCCTAAATACACACACACACACACACACACACACACACACACACACACACACACATTGTGTAGTAATTTGCCCGTTCACCTGAGCTAACTAAAATGTCTATTATCCTGTATGCCATTTTTTAATGAGAGAACATTTAGTATCACTTTATTTTTAAATATTTATTTATTTAAATTATGTATGTGCATTCCTCTCTCTCTCTCTCTCTCTCTCTCTCTCTCTCTGTCTCTCTCTGTCTCTCTCTCTCTCTGTCTCTCTCTCTCTCTCTCTCTCTGTGTGTGTGTGTGTGCACATGCCTATGGTGTGCTTACAGAGGCCAGAAGAGGGTGTCATATCCATCTGTTGGAACTTGTGTTATGGATAGTTGCAGGATACCCATCCTGATAAAGGGGTGCTGGGATCTCACCTCCAGTCATCACGCTTGTACAGCAAGAGCTGAGCCTAGCTGAGCCACCTCCTTAGACCAATAGTTACTTTCAGAGGTTGTGGGAATTTAAAACGCTGTTCTCAGCTTTGGCTGCCATGCCTTAAAACATACCTCTTTAGCTCATTCTTCCCACTCAGTTGAAATTGTGTATAATTTAACCCAGGTCTCCTCCACTTCAATGCACTTAGTTACTCTGCTTTGTGAGTCCAGTACTTTTAGATCCTACACTTAAGTGAGATCATACAATATTTGTCTGTCTCTGAATGATCTCACTCAAAATAAATTCCCCTGGTTTTATCTATGCCATTAAGACTAGCAAGCCTAATCACGAACAGAAAGAAGGGCAATAACAATAGACACACTAAGTGGATGGGGAAACACCCATGAGGCCTCAACCCTACACAAAGAACTACAGGCAACTAAGGAATGTTGAGAATGGGAGAAATGGCCTTCCCCGGGGAAGAGCACACCAACTGGTTATTCAGTCCCAAATGGACAGCCCTGAAAATATACACACAAGTACCATTATGCAGATTGAGTGGGTTATATTTAGGGACATATATGTATTTACATGTACATAGATGCATGTAATAACAATAAATTAAAAAGGAGGCCATGAATTTGAAAGAGCAGGAGGAGGGGTATAAGAGAGGGTTTGGAGGGGTGAAACAGAAGGGAGAAATGTTGTAATTAAAATACAATCTCAAAATTAAAGAAAAAAATTATCTAGATTTCCTTCTTTTAAAAAGCGGGTGTGGTATATTCTCTAATGTTTACCTTGTGCGTTTTCACCAGCCCCTTATTTATTGATGTACATAAGTTGATTTCGTATCTTGGTTATTGTGAATGTGACTGATATGAGCACAGGGTACCATATGTTTTTTACTATTGTGAATAAGGCTACGGTAAACATGGGTGTGTAGGGATCTTACTGCTTTCCTTTCTTTTGGATATATACCCATCAGTGAGTTGTCTAGAAAACATGGCAACCCCATCTTTAATTCTTCGGAAAACTTTTATAGGGTTTCCCACAGTGACTGTAGTAACTTATGTCCTTACAAACACTGTGAAAGTCTGCTTCCTTCTCTCCATCCTCGCCCACAGTTGTGTCTTTTGATTGTGGATCCTAGACAGTCGGACGGACCTGAGTCGGCATCTGTGATGGTTAATCTTGTTTGTCATCAGGACTGGAGGTGCACAGCTCGGTCCCCTCGTGCAGCTTTTACTGCTCTGGTTAACTGAAGTGGGCTGGTGCATCCTAAGTGAGGGCATCGCCTTCCAGAGTGGGGTATCTAGTCATCCCAGGCAAGGGATAGAAGTTTTGCCTTAGCCACATTGCCTTCATGTCTCACTGGTGAGTTCATCTACTCTGTTGCTGCTGCAGCCGCCGGCCACTGTCGCTTGCCTCCTTCACTGACATCAGAACCCAGCTGACCATTACCGAAGCCTCAATGGGGGCTGGAACTTCCAGGTCAAAGCTGGAATGGCTACCCACTACAATTGGGCTTCAGACATGGACTGAAGACCATTAGCTCTCCAGGAGCCTCCAGGCCTTCAGCACTAGGTTGAGACTTCTGGGGCATCCAGGCTTATGGGCTGAGCAGCTACCCGGTTCTCGGTTTGTCCAAGGTGAAGGCAGCCATTGCTGTATTATTTAGACTGTATGGCTAAAGCCAATCTAATAAATCCCCCTGTTAGATTTATTTATTTTATATGTATGGATATTTTGCCTGCATGTATGTCTGTGCACTGTGTGTGTGTGTGTGTGTGTGTGTGTGTGTGTGTGTGTGTGTGCCTGGTGGCTAGAAGGCATCTGGAACTGGAGTGACAGATGGTTGCGAGCTGCCATGTGCACGCTGGGACCTGAACTCAAGTCCTCTGCAATCACAACAAATGCTCTTAACCCCAGAGCCATATCTCCACCCACCAAATTCACTTTTAGTATTATCCATGCACTCAGTTCTGTTCCTCTAGAGGCCCCTGACTGCCCCCTAGCGGCTTTGGTTTGCCTTTCTCTAGTGATTAGTAATGCTGAGTTTTATTTCTGCCCTGTAACCACTGGGTGTTTAAGGGTATTTCTTGCAGAAACCTCTAGTTAGGTAGCTTTCTTATTTTAAAGTTAGATTACTTATTGAGTTGTTGGGTTCCTTATGTATTTTGACTATTAACTACTTATTAGATTGTGGTTTGTAAACATTTACTTCCCTTCTATAGATTGTCTATGAGTAACAGAAAAATGCTCTCTATTGAGTGTTTTCTTTGATGTCTAGAGGGCCTTTATTTTTATATATTCCCATTTGTTTATTTTATTGTTTTGGGGGCATATCTAAAATCAGCCTCCACCCCAAACCACCACCACCACCACAACACACACACACACACACACACACACACACACACACACACACACATTGACTAGACAAATGCTACTTACAGAGTTTTCCTCTTACAATTTCTTTTAGTAGTTTTATGTTTAGGACTTACTTTTAGGTCTGAACACATCTTTCATTAATTTTTTTTGTAGTATGAGATGGGGATAGAATTTTAATTTTGTGTGTGTATGGATATTTAAAAGTCCTAATTCCACTTATTAAGAGATTGCCCTTCTACCATTATAGCTTATATACCCAGTATACACCAGCTATCTATCTTTTATACCAGAGATATCTTAGTGATCAAGAACACCCCATGCTTTTTCAGTTGACCTGGATTCAATTCCAAAGACCCACATGATTATTCAAAAACTGTCTGTAACTCCAGTTCCAGGAGATTCAAAACTTACAACAGCCATACACATGAAGTAAGAATAAACAAATCTTAAAAAAAATGCAGGTTGATCATAAATTCATGAGATCTTTTTTTCTTTGTTTAGTGTGTTTGTGTATGTGGTGTGCCTGTGTTTGTGTATGTGTGTTCACATGTGTGTGCATGTGGAGGCACAGAATTGACATTAAGTGGCTTCCTTGATCACTCTCTACTTTTTACTGGGAAAAGGTCTCTCATCAAAATTCAAGATTGCTAGCTTAGCTACCCCGCTTACCCAAGGGACCCCCTCTCTGCCTCCTGAGAGCCGGAGCTATAGGAATCTGAAGGCTGGTTCTTACGTGTGTATAGCACGTAGTTCAGCATGAACTGTCTTCACATCCTTGTTTCTGGGATTTCCATTCTCTTCCACCGACTACTTTGCCTCTATGACATTGTAGCATATTTAGATATTAAGTGGTATTGTGCCAAACTTTGTTCTTTTTGCTCATGATTATTTTGGTATATGGTCTTTTTGTGGTTCCATGTGAATTTGAGATTCTTTTTATATTTATATGAAAAATATCATTGGAATTCTGCATTGAATCTGTAGATAACTTTAGTAATAGTTTGGACATTTTAGCAATATTAAGACTTTTAATTCATTAACATAAACAAATTTTCTATTTGTTTGCAGTATTTCCGAAATTACTGTTCATTTTTTGTTTTTCTTATTTTGTGTATATGTATGTATGTGGTTGTGTGTGTGTGTATGTGAGTATAGTATGTGTTGGTGTGTGGATATGTATGTATGTATGTGTGTGTGTGTGTGTGTGTGTGTGTGCATATATGTGTGCACGTGGAGGCCAGATGTTGACTTCATTTGTCTTCAATTACTCTCCACCTAACTTTTTTATTGAAACAATTTTTTTCATACAATATATTCTGATCATGGTTTCCCCTCCCCTAGCTCCTCCCAGATCCTCACCTACCCAACTCCATGCCCTTTGCCCTTTCTCTCTCTATTTAGAAAACAAACAGATAAACAAAAAACAAACCAAAATTAAAAGGGAAGAAAGCACAGAATAAATATCACACACACACACACACACACACACACACACACACACACACACACCCGTAAAAACACAAGTTCAGAACCATCATACACAAACAGAAGACAAGTAAGAAAGAACATGCCTAAACAAAGAGATGTGAGACAAACACTCTACAAAAATACCATGGAATTCACTTTTGTGTTGGCCAGCTACTGCTAGGCACGAGGATTAATTAAATATGGCTTGTATACCAATGAGACTCTAGTGGAGAACACTGATTTTGTCTTTGTAAGTGGGGGTCAACTGCAGATACCTTCTTGGCTGGGATTGAAGCCCGTGTACACTGACCCCTCTCAGCACTGGGACCCTTCTGGCTTGAACCTGTGTGGGCCCTGTGCATGTGCACCCACGGTCTCTGAATTCAGCTCTAAGTGGGATGTTTTCCTTGAACTTCTCCCTGCAGGGCTTAGAGATCCATGAGGAAGAAGAAGCAGAAAGACTGTGACCAGAAGGGGTGGGAGGCTCCAAGGAAACAGTGTCTTCCAGGCACGACAGGACAAATACACCTTGCTTTTTGAGGCAGGCTCTCTCTCTGGCTTGAGGCTGGCATATTCATCAAGGTTTGGTAGCCAATAAGTTCCCGGTGTCCTCCTGTCTCTCGCTCCCCAGTGCTGGGGTTACAAGCCTGTGCCACCACACCTGGCTTTTTACGGGTTACAGATGGGACTTAGGTCTTTGTGATTATGTGACCAACTGCGCTATTTCCCAAGCTTTTGGAATTAGTCTTTAGCAAGTGTTTTGAAATCATTAACCGAGAAGCCCTCCTCTTTCTTGCAGACATAGAAGATGGTGTTTGCTGAGCAGGAGTTTTGTGCAGCATGCTTCACACACATCTGCATTGCATTCCCCACTCCCACCCCCCATGTACCCAGCATACTTAGTGGGACCATTCCCACCTTACTGCTGATTACTTGGAAGGATTACGTTTGTCTGGGTTCAGTTAACAGGCAACTGAAGTGTGAATCCAAACCTTTCTATTTCAAGAGGTCTTGATTTTCTCACAATGACTAATGGGAGATTTCCGTTTGCTCGTTACTTCCACAGATGTGTATCGAGTATGCAATATGAATAAAGGTTTTTTTTTTTATTTGTCAAAGAATCTGAGGTGTTCATGTACACAGATCACACAGAGGTAGCAAGGCATCTTCCGGGAAGTTTCCTTCGGAAACGCAGTCAGCACTGCCCCTGCGCCTTGCCTCTTGCCAGGGCTTCCTGTTAAGCCCCGGTTCTCTCCCACTCTAGGGAGGGAGAGCCACTCCTTTGCTTTAGATCATTGCCATGTCTTTTTAGCGAGAGCCCTAGGCAGCCACCTTTGCCATGCTGGTACATTTCCTGGCCCGTGTACTGTCTGTGCACGCTGAACACCGAGTTCCAAAAGGACTTGAGTTATCTGCTTATTTGACATATTTAAATATCTGGATGCCATAGATGATTGCAATCAAATTCTGATCAAAGATAAAGATATGCTAATGCAGTCTCATGGCTCTTAACTAGTTGGACTTAGTCAGGATCTATCCAGATGAATTTACATAATGAAAGGCTGAGTGAGGGGCCTGGAACATGGAGATATTCCACAGCAAGTTAGTTTCTGAAGCTGCCTCTCAAATACTGTGCTGTTAGTGTATTCCTTCAGTACAATTTCAACTTACTTCTCTTGTTCTTACTGTCTCCAATCAAGAGTCTTAGTGAGATAGTCAGACTTAGCTATGTGCCAAGAAACATTTAAAGCGAGGCAGAGTCCAACAGAAGAAGGAATCCAGTCTTTTTTTTTTTTTAAGATTTATTTATTTTATTTTATACATATGAGCATTTTGCTTGCATGTGGGTGTATATAAAATGTGTGTCTTGTACCCTTGGAAGTCAGAAAAAGTCATTAATCTCTGGAAATGGAGTTACAGATTGTGAGATTCCATGTGGGTACTGGGAATAACCTGAGCCATCTCTCCAGCCCCAGGAATCAAGTTTATAGTCCAGCTTTCCTGCTTTCTGAATTCTGTGTTGCAGAGAGTCTGCAGAATGGCTGCCATCCTCCCTCTTATTTCTAATAAAATATACTCCATACTTAATGAATATGAAGCTATGTAGGAAGCCGAAGAAGTCCTGAGTGAATGTGTACTGTTGTCATGGGAACACCAGTGGCTCCACCCCATAGGAGTGGCAAAGCCTTACCCCTGAAGCTCAGGACTGATGGAACAATTTTCCTTGGGAGTCTAAGTGCAAGTGGGTGACGAGTGCAAGTGTGTGCAAAGGCCACAACTGCAGCATCTTTCTCCATGTTTACAGCCCGAGACGGCTCACGGACAGACACTTCCTACAGAGACTAGCTAACCCCTCCCCTGTGCTGTGCTTAATAAACACACTGAGGGGCCTGCTTTTATTGGTAGCCGGTCTCCCACCGGACTCCAGCTTTCCTGTATGGGACTCTGTGTTTCTGTCCTTTCTGTATTTCCTCACTGTCCCTGGTCAGGTTTCTAGGACCCAAGCTTCAAAGGCTGGGAAAAACTTCTTTGGACAACTAGAAAAGTCAGGCACCATTAATTAAATTAAAACTATCATCTCCTTTTAGGACAGTGGTTGTCAAGTGATGCGTTCCAGACATGCCTTCAGATGGCACCATCATGGCGAGTTTAAGTCCCACTCTTACTGGAGACTTTGTTTCTACCCCTTTTCATAATAAGATTTTTATGTTGGAGTAATGAACATGCTTTATTAGACATAAGCTAAACAATATGCTTCTGGTACTAAGATTTGAACACTATTTGTGATGAGTAAAGTTCTTGATGGCACTGTGGTTAGAACAAGCATGAACTTGACAGAGAGGTGTCTGTCTGGTCAGGTACACGTGTTGATGAATACGGAGTAGAAGGAGAGTCTAAGCATCCACTAGGGAACATATTCAGGAAGGTGCAGGTTCTAAACTCGGTTCTTAGGTTGTGCCTTGGGCAGGGGGTTGTTAAGGACTTACGTCACTCTCCCTCAGCTTTAGAAGGGCCTCAGTTAAGTAAGCTAAACTCAAGTGGGCTAGGTTCTAGAAGGAAGAATGAGAGAAAATCCAGGAGCCGTCAAGCACAGCTGTACATTTACGTGGTAATTACAAGTCATTTCCCCATGAAGGTGCTCACATGATCATTCACATACGCCTAAGTCTTCCTCAGTACAGATGCGTGATCCTAGTGGTAGTGGGGCTCTCCCAAGACAGTCTAATATTTCTGCTCAGTTGCTACAGTTTTGGAGGGGCAGATGGGTGGAGGAAACAGGGACAATTGTCTAGGATGTCAGGGAGAAAATGAAGGCTATATGGATTTGGAAAAGGGACTGTGCCTGACCGCTGTATACCATGGAGTTGATGTACTCTTCCTTCCCTCCCTTGTCCGATGAGTGTTAGGCATTTTGGTAAGGTCCCCTGAGTGAGAGTGTACACTGTCTCCATGATCTGAATATTCAAATGGCTCCATCCTTCAGGCTGAGTGACTGCCTCAGCTGAGAAAAGCCACAGCAGAATGGAAGTGTCAGGGAAGTGGGAACCAGTCGAGGTGCCCTTCAGCCTTGTCCACAGAGGGTATCTGAGGTCACCAGCTGACTTGTGAAAAGCCACTTTCGACAGTAGTCACGAAGACAGCATCTCGGAGAGATTTTTTTTTTTTTTTATGAGGATGCAGGGCATCCACAGACATAAAACGGAGAGAAATGCTTGTTAGTTATGGCGAAGGTGAAAGGCTTAGAAAACTGATTAGCGTAGCAGTGTGGTCAGACGGAAAGGAAGGCTCAGAAGCATAACCGTTAATTGGGTGCTTACCTACTAATTTGAGCTTGGATGTCAGCAGTACCGCACTCCATTTCAAACCCAGGGTCAGACTTTAATGCTACATCATAAATTACGTAAAGGCACAACACTAACAATTAGATAATTATGGAGACCCATGCTGTTGCAATTTAACTGGGCAAGTTCAGGGCGAACATGACAGGGGAATGGCTTAACCCTCCGAC
Source organism: Peromyscus attwateri (assembly GCA_902168425.1). NCBI lineage: Eukaryota > Metazoa > Chordata > Mammalia > Rodentia > Cricetidae > Peromyscus > Peromyscus attwateri. The sequence continues at coordinate 27,406 of CABHPP010115933.1, forward strand.
TGCTGGCAGGAGTCTTCCCCCTCAGAGACAGAGTGGGTGTGCGAGATGCTGCTGTTGGCTGAATTTCTACACCTATGGGTTAACTCATTTCTTTCCAGTAGCTGGCTCCATCAGATGACCCGAGCAGACTCAGAAGAAATATTAGAGAAGTGTTAATTATGCTTTAGAAAAATCCAGCCTTTAAATCCATACCAGCTAAAGCACCTGGTGGTGGGCTGGATTCCAGCTCAACTTTAAGCTGAAGCTTAAAATCAAAGCTTTTTTTTTTTTAAATTAAAAAAAATTTTTTTTTTTACAAGCGTGAGACTTTCTGTAGATAGAATATGCGATGTTCAATCCTAGCTCTCTCCATTAACATATGAATCCAAATAGAAGTCTCAAGGTCGATGTTTCATTCTCATTGTATTCTCGCTGGCAAACTAGTGCCTGCTTCAATCAATGATGAAGGCGGGCTCATCCCGTGTGAATCGCAGGGCTGTGCTGGGGTTTCTGGGAAGCGCGTCGCTCACTCTTTGACTTGCTTATCAGCGTGTCTTGAGAACCTCTCTGTGTGCTGGGTCTGGGGAATAAAGATGTCAGGAGATAAGCATCCAAACATCACTCTGATTACGGGGTGGGGACCAGAGTCTGTGGAGGCTCAGTTCATGTGCATGCAATATGGTATGGTTTGGTCCTCACGGGCAGGGGAAAGTTTGAGAAAGACTGAACCATGTCAGGTTTCCCCTTCCTTCACACACCATGGGCATAGGGAGGGGTGCTTTTGAAGAAAGAGGGAAGTCTAAGAGCCTGCAAAGTTGAAGGAGTGGGTGGCTCGTGTCTAAGCGGAAAAAAGTAAAATAAGGGACGGTTTTGTCTGGCAAATGAAATCATACTTAAACTTTACAAAAATAATATTATGAAGCTGAATTTTAGTACACGAATAGCTGTTTGCTCCAAATAGATCGGCTTCATCTGTCTTCAAGTATTTCAAAAAAAGACACGTGATCAGCTCAGGTGTTTCTACGTATTCTAGATTCAGGGACCATGGAATTCAAGACCATTGGGCGTTCCATTTGCTTTATGTGCATTTTCTCAAGGCTTTGGGGTATGGAGATCCAAACAGGAAGGGGCATGGCTCAGAGACATAACCTAGAGCTGAATAAAGAAAGGGAGCTCAGACTGAGAATCCCTGTGCATTTACCAAAGTAGTGCACCACAGTGGAAGCTTTCGTGCGGTCCTGCTCATGTGGGTAGATGTATATGCATACATGTGTATACGCATATATGTGTGCGCATGTGGCTTGTGTGCATGCATTTGTGTGCCAGCAGATCTGCGTAACTGGAGAGTGGTACACGGTCCTATGAGTTAGAATCGAGTCCCACCCATAGGGAACAGAGCTCTTTCACTATGACTCTACTTCTTGGTGGATGGGGGTATGGGATTCTCAGATAGCTTGCCTCTCTTCAGGCACTGAGCTAAGGACTTAGCTTGCAAAGCCATCAACAGGACTGGAGAGGCAGGGTTTCAAACAGGCGGGGAATCTTGGCAGGATGTTCTGCTAAGTGGCAGTATCTAGAGTAATTGAATATTGAAAGAATTCTTGCACTTTACATTCCTAAAGTAGCTCACATGTGATGATTGATTACATACACACAAAAACAGACCTGCAGAGTATAGAGAGATGAACTAGCTCTTTAGTCGATGATAGTGATTTTGTGTGTGTGTGTGTGTGTGACGCAAAGTGAGAAAAAGTAACATTCCACTAAAGTCATTCTTGAGCAGGAAAATGTCATCTTGGAGGACAGTGACTCATCTTCGCGAAGCCGTTTTCATCACCTCGATGTTTTGTCTTTCTGTGTTTCTTAGCTAGTTGAATGGGTTGTTTCGGAGTTAATATTTAATAAGCTCGGTATATTCCAACTTTCTTAAGCTCAGAATGCCTTTGAGGCCTGTCAGTGAGGCTGGTAAATGCTTGTAAATACCCTTGTTGATTACAGGAGTTTCAAAGAATTGTTGGCAATTTTTCTAGGGATTTGGTATAATTATTTTCTTTCCTTGTTCCCTCCTTCCTTTTGATTCTCTCCCTTCTTACCTCTAATTTTCATTTTCTTTTCTTCTTTCTCTCTCTCTGCCTACCTGCCTGTCCACCTCCCTCCTTCTTTCCTTCTTTCCTTCCCTCCCTCCCTCCTTCCCTCCTTCTTTCCTTCCTTCCCTCCCTCCCTCCCTCCCTCCTTCCTTCCTTCCTTTCTTCTCTCCTTCCCTCCCTCCTTCCTTCTTTCCTTTCTTCCTTCCATCCTCAGGGTCTCACTATGAAGCTCAGGCTGGTCTGAAACTTGTGATCCTCCTGCCTCAGCCTCCCAGCTGCTGAGGTTACACATCTGAACTACACACCTAGATAGTGTAATGTTTGTCTTATGTGCTCAAGAATCCTCAGTGGCCCAGATTTGAAAATGCCTAATGAAGTTTTCTCAGCACACTCTCTGCATTAATAAGCTACCTTCTGAGACTCAGATCCGTTTGCCCACTCCTTATCAGTTTCTTGGCTGGGGAGCTGCCCTGTCTGTCTTCACTGCTGCTGCTGTAAGGAGTATTAAAGTGATGGCTCATTTGCAATACTGTGTTGGTATCAGGAAACTGAGTTTTTAGCCCAAATCATATAGCCCTCAATAATAATAACAACATACAGGATATTCTCTTAATCATTATAAACGCTACTAAAGATTAGTAAATATTAGTTTTCCTTCTTTGAACTGTCTAGGAAAGGCACTGACTTTAAATTTTGGTTTGCCATATATAGCGCCAAGTTAACTACTTACCACCCTTCACTGTCTTTGCCAAGCCAACTCAGAGGCAGGAGCACAACTTCAATAAAGAAGATACTTTTATAAGAGGTACTGGGTATCGCTTGAGTACACTCACTTCACCCATTCTTACTAGATCTCTTCAGCGGGCTTACCTGTCTTCACTTAGCTGTTTAGACCATGTGTAATGAATGAAAACATAGTGACGCCTATTCTATAAGGTGGTGGTTACTCTCAGCTTCTCAAGGTGGCCCCTAAGTTATTACCCACTTGCCTTTCTTAATCTTCCTTTGCTTTAAATAGTGCTGAAGGAAAGACTAGATGAAAAGAATCGTGGCAGCGCCCTTTCTCTTCCTTAGCATGGCCATCCTCTCATCTCTTCCTCTTTTCTGTCTCTCTTCCTACCTAGGAGATAACAAGGTACATTGTTCTTAGGTCTACATTTTGCATGTAATGCAGCGCCTTCTGAGATGTTGCTTCAGTATGCCGAGGGTCTCCTCGTTCTTCATAAAAGTGGCTTCTGTTCTGTAGATGGACCATTGCTTGTGAAGCCACCCTTTGAAGATGGCTACTTGAGGACATTCTAAACTCACTGTCTGGAAATGACACCACAACACACAGATCCTTGACTAATGAGCCTTTGTGCACTCGAGGATAGGTTACCAGAAATATACAGTATCAGGTCAAAGGGCATGCGTGTCATACATCTATTCTCTAAAGAATTGGCGGCAATTCAGCTGCGGTACACTAACTACTGTCCGAAAGGGATCTTGAGATAGAATTTGACCAAATGGAGCTAAGTTCAGACCCGGAAATTAATGAAATAAACACGAAAGAAGAGTGGAGTGAGAGTAGATCTGTCAAGGCACGTCATTTGTCAGACAGAAGGGGCTGTCTTGTCCTGCGTGATTCCCAAATACTGGAACTAACAGGGGCCCGAGAGCTTCAGGCAGGAACATTAGGGTGCAGTATAGTTTTTTTTTCTTAAGGCGTTTGCCAAATATGGAGTTCATCGTTTCAAAGGAGGCAAGACCCTTGTTGTTAAATGTGTTCAAGTCAAGGCTGGTTGTGTCTGGCTCTGGGTGTGCATGTATGTGTATGTGCAGGCTTGAGTGTTCATATGTGTTTCTGCACATACCTATGCGTATGCATGTGGCTATGCTCATGTGTGCTTGTGTTTGTGAATATGTCTTCACATGCATGAATGTGAAATATTTGTAGGTATGTATTAATGTATATGAGTGTGCGAATTTGTTTAGGGAAGTTGTGTAAAACCCTTTAAAGCCCCTTCCAAATGCTAGAGACACTGATTTAATAAATAAATCAAAATATCCAAATTATAACTCATTTAAGATGTAAAGTTTTGTTTTTCCCAAAGCTGTCAAGGTGAATTTTGATTATCACCTCAACTTGGATTAGGTAATACGTAGTATAACCGACCACTCTCTGACTGGATTTGGGGCTTGCTTCACAGAAGGTAGTCTACAACTGGTATTGCAAACCTGGTCAAACATAGTTGGGGAGGTCATAGGTCCTAGTAGGGAACTAAATACTATTATTTAGCTAAACTGACATAGCATCAAATTGTATTCTAAATTTTTATGTTTATACCCACTGACAAATTCTATTTCCAACCTTCCTCAGAGAAGCCGCTTTTTCTAGTGTACTGTGGTGAAATCTGCACAAGGTTCTGAGAGCAAGTGACAGATGAGGGCTCCTTTGTCTTAAACAAAACATTTCCACCATGCACTCCAAGGCTCAGAGAACCTGGAGGAAGAGGCACAGAACGGTTGTAGGAGCTGGAAGATTAGCAAAAGGCTGTGAACTGTTGTCTGCTAGGCCAGACACAGCCATCACAAACTCGCAGAGCTTCGTGCAGATGCCTGCACTGCCGCTGTACAAGAATGAGCCCATCGGCCGGGCGGTGGTGGTGCACACTTTTAATCCCAGCACTCGGGAGGCAGAGGCAGGCGGATCTTTGTGAATTGGAGGCCAGCCTGGTCTACAGAGCAAGATCCAGGAAAGGCACAAAGCTACACAGAGAAACCCTGTCTTGAAACCCCCCCCCCAAAAAAAAAGAATGGGCCCATCAATAGTCAGGCACGGGTGGAAGAGGGCCCCAGAGGAGCTTAACTCTCTCTGTTGAACGCTTTCATGCTGATAGATCCATGGAGAGGTAGAGTCATTTCCTTCGGTGGTCTACGTAATAGTGAACCCACCAGGCTTCAAGGGATACTTCCAATTCAGTGATCACAGTGATGACATTGCTTAAACTAAATTGGTCATAAAACAATGCCATATGTCCGTAGTCTGGGAATGGGACTGGTAGAGAGGGTCAGGGAATATTAACAGGGATAAATGGAGATGAGAAATGGGGGAGAGAATAATCAAAATTATAAAATTGTCAAAAACAAAAACAAACAAACAAAAATCAAATTTAATTCGTTAAAGAAAAGCACCTAGGTGATTCTTAAAGCCCACCTCTGGGCACGTGTGTGTGTGTGTGTGTGTGTGTGTGTGTGTGTGTGTATGTGTGTCTCTCTCGGTGTGTGCCTGTGTGTGTATCCCTCTATGTGTATGAATGTCTGTGTATGTGTGTCTGAGTGTGTATGTGTGTATGCCTGTGTGTTTCTATATTGGATGACATTTCCAGAGGCAGTTTGATTATGAGTTTCTGATTTAATCAATTGTATAATTCCTTAAAATGATTCCTGACAGGATTGCCTTGTTAGGGATAAGGGGGTTTCGTAGCTGCCTATCTTGGTCATATCTTGGCTTTTCCTTTCCTGTTTCTCCATTTTTCTCAGCTTCCAGTTCACAGAGAAGTGAAGAACAGCCTCTGGCCTGTGTTCCCACTGTCACGGTGTCCTGTCCAAGTGCAGGCACTCGTCAGCCATGGCCTGCACCCTTTGAAACCGTGTGTTAGAAACAGACTTCCTTCCTCAAGTTGCTGCGTCAGGTGTTTCGTTCATGAAGATGAAAAGCTGAGTAATCGAACCTCTCCAGGGTAACCAAGCTGCGTATGTATGACTCCACTGACCCTCAACCATCGGGTCCCTTTTTATAAGATGGACACAGCACAGAGCTTCAACGGATGTACAGAAGGACAAGGCTCTCCAACCACATAGCATACCATAGGCTCAATGGCAACACAGTAAGGCCAGGGATTGCACGGAGTATGTTCCGTGGGATGCCCCAGGCCATACCCAGAATAGGGATCCATCTAGACTGGAGGATTATTGTTCACTTAATATGGATGTATTCCTTGGTTAGCATGGGCAAAGAATTTCAAGCCAAGGCCAGGGAAGCTCAGAGAAGTGATATTGGGGTGGGTATCTGATGCATGGAGCCTGCAGTGAAAGTTAGTGAGAGAAGTTCTCTCTGGGTCTGCCAAAGACTTGGGGCTTCACTTTAAGATCAACGACATTTGGAGGGTTCTTAGTAGGAGACATACATTTGGCTTGCACTTTATCAGGTTTGCCCTGGCATCACAACAGGGAGTTCTTAGGATATATTTTTTTCAGCCTTGGTTCCCAGTGGTGGGATCATCGTATTACAGGATGTTTAGCAGCATCCCCAGCATCTTCTCACTAGTTGTCAAGAGTACCACCATGGGTCCCAAGATAGGAAATTCAAAAATATCTCCAGACATTGCCAAACACCCCCTGGTGGGGTAGGTGGGGAGGAGAGTTGCTCCTGGCTGAGAACCCTGGTTTTTAAGGTATGAAATAACATACTAACGTAAATTTTAGAAGAGATCGTGGTGGAAGTGTGGTTAGGAGGTAAGAGGTAGAATTGGCAGGTTTGGGTATATGTGAGTATGAGGAAGGAGAAGAGAATCAAGAATGAAGCCATTTTGAGACAGAGCAAACCAAATGGTGGGAGCTAAGAATAGTTTCCTAAGATGAAGGTTGTCCTAATTAGTGTATTTATTTATTTATTTGCTTACTTACTTATTTTTTCAACTTGGCACAAACTAGAGTCATTTGGGAAGAGGGGTTCTCCATTGAGAAAATGTCCCTACCAGATTGGGCTGTAAGTGAGCCTGTGGCACATTTTCTTGTTTAATGATTTATGTGGGAGGGCCTGGCCCACAGTGGCATCCTGGGCAGATGGTTCTGGGCTGTATAAAAAAGCAGGCTGAGCAAGCCATGTGGCACAAGCTAGTAAGTTGCATTCTTCCATGACTTCTACATCAGTTTCTGCCTCCAGGTTCCTGCCTTGAGTTCCCTCAGTGACGGACAGTAACCAGAGAGTTGTAAGCTGAAGTAAACTCTTTCTGCTCCCAGATGGTTTTGGTCATTGCATTTTGCCATAGAAACAGAAACCTTAATGAAGACAGTCAGGAATTCCTTTTTTTTTTTTTTGAGAATTCTGACTTTGAGGAGCCTGAGGGGCATCCAGCGAAGCATGAATCGTAGGTTCAGAAGAGTCTTGCACAGGTTCTGACTCAGAGTTTGGCAAGTGAAGGGCACCACCCCACAAAGGGGTGGTGGGAATCATGCCCTTTCTGGCTCATTAATAGCATCATTAATTGCCTGTCTTGGGTGCCTTTACCAGGTCCATTCCTCATCCCTGTAACAACACAGGCAGTGGGAACAATTCCACGGAAGAAGGAATGGTTTGGGATAATGGTTTCAGAAGGTGTGGTCCATGGTTACTTGACTCCACACACTTGGGCAAAACTGTGGAGGAGGAAACATGTAGGAGAAATCTCCACTTTTTGATGGGTAAGAAGCAGAGAGTGGGACCCAAAGGGGCCAGGTATAATATATCCTCAAGGACCTGCTTCCAGTGACCTGCTCATCAGCTGGTTCCCATCTCCTAAGGTTCCCAGTGCCTCCCAACATAGCGCCATTGGCTACCAGTCAAGCATTGAAAACCTGAGACTGTGCATGTCATACTTCAACTATGATAGTACCCAAGTGTTTGAGGCACTGTATATAGGAATGTGCAGCCAGCTGTGAATGCTCAACACTGCCTGGTCATCCCCAAGGGCCACTGCACTGGGGAGAGATCCACATGGCTTCCCGACTAAGGAGGAAGGCCCAGCAAGCTTGACCTTTCTTGCTCTCAGCAGCTGAAGTGCTTCTTAAGTGATGGCTGAATGGTGGAAGCTATTACTCTAACTGTAATTTGTAATGGCTTTCTATCGCTTTTGAGAGAGCTGGGGCTCCTTGGGATGAAAGGTGACTTTTAAAAGTCAGTAATTATACTTCCAGCGAAAATGTGTCGCTGGCACAGTGCATAACTACAGTATGCAGGGCATCCAAGAATTCACTCCTGGACAGGGCTTAGATTAATCATGGTTTCAATGCCAACAGAACATGTTCTCAGTAGTTAACCATCCTCTTCCCTGCTCCTTAAAATGTGGACCTTGTAATCAAAAAACAGACACACCCTCAACTATAGCAGGCTGCTGTACTAAATAAAAAATTATAGTTATTATCCACAGACTTCATAAGGAGCAAAGTCTAGTTACAACACATCTGGTAAACTCCATTAAAGAACTGAGTTATGTTCAGCTTGTGTTTTAATTAGCCCGTGATAAACAAAGAATCAAAGGCCATTCCGCTCTGGTGGTTTTGATATTTACGACTGCCTTCACCTGCACTTACACACAGGTTTATGGAGTGTAAAAAAGGGAAGAGTTCGAGTGATGTTGTCTAGACATTTACTGTTTGTAGATCAGGTAGGAGGCTAGCCAGATGTGTGCACTGGCCTTCAGAGCTACGGACTATTCTGTTTTCACAGCATTTGGGGTAAAGATAGTCTCATCTTGCAGGACAGGATTTGATATCAGAGCTTCAAGGTCGTTCAGGTTTCTTTGTAGCTTGTGAAACTGTTTAAAGAACAATGTAGTTTAGATGAAAGAATATAGTCTATGAGGTGAGATCTAAGGGGAACCCTGTGCTTCTGGATGATGAGAGGTCTCAGGCTCTAATGAGAAACCATTTTCATAGGCGTGGACACTGAATCCCTAAACACTTCCTTCCTTAGTCCACCTAATCAACCTTATAGTGAACACAAACACTGAGCCGGGCAATGTGAAAGGCTCTAAGAAATTTTGCTGTAAGATCTTCTGAACTTTAATATCAACCAGGCAGGGCTGGAGATGGAGCTCAGTTGATAGAATGCTTACTTAGCATGTATGAAGCTCTGGATACCCTTCTTAGCTCCTCATAAAATCAGGTGCCGTAGTCCTTGCCTGTAATCCTAGCACTCAGGAGGGTCAGAAGTTCAAAGTCATCCTCCACTGCACAGGAAGTTCAGGGCCAGACTGGGATACACAAGAACCTGTCTTTGAAAAGAAAAATCTATCCTGTGCCTCCTAGTTCCATGAGTTTCATGTAAATAATTCATTTTTTATGTAACTTCTGGGGATGTGAAGGAGTCCTGGGATGAGCCCGTGAGTCTGGTTTGGATGGCCATCTATAGCAGTTCCCAAATGTGGGGCTTCTAGAAAGAGCTCACCCCCAACTCCTTGCTCTCTGAAATGACCCTTGTCAGCCTCCATATGGGCACTGACATAAGGGTTTGGCTCTATTTCTCTATTGTTCTCTATTCTCTATTCCTTTCCAACTCCATTCCCTATTCCTCTTTTCCTTTAAAAGGAGCCATGTTTCCTTTAAAAGAAGTGCAGTAAATAGGCAGAGAGTGCAGAAATACCACAGTGTGCATGTGCATGCACATGCATTGCATTTTTCCATTCTCTTTAAGGAGTGAGATGCCACAGCACCCAGACACATCCCTCAGGTTTCCTTTCAATTATTTTCCTTCCCTGTTTCCCCAAAGGAATCATTCTGAATCCAAATTAGATGAATTTTGCCCCTGTTTGAAGGCTTCATAACTGGCCAAACAGAACACATCTTCTCTCACTTTTCTGAGATTAACAAGGTTATTGTGTATGGCTGTAGTCCCTCCCCCCACCTCCAAGTGCTGTGTATATGTGATATTCCTCTGTATGAGTACATAGCTTACTCTGTTCAGGTTACTGTGGTTGGAAATTTGCCTACATATAGTTTGAGTCTGTTGTCAATAAGGACGGGACATTTTTGCACGTGACACACACACAAGCATTTCTCTTCAACATGTCCAGCTAACTTATGGGTTGACCTCCGATCAACCAGGTTTGAGGGATGTTAATGAAGTCAGGCCTGACACAGTCCTTCTGTATCATCTCGACTGCACAGTTGTAGGACGTTTGCAATAAGCTTCATCACTGATGATCTCCAAGTGTTGTGTCTTTGGAAGCCAATGCTCACCATCAGTTGCCTGACATCAGTGGAGCACACTATCCTTCAGACCAGCGACTCACTGTGTGGTCCCTGTGTTTGCAGCATGCATAGCACCTGATAATTTGTGAGAGGGGTTCATTCTCAACTTTCCTTCTAAACCCACCATCAGATAAAGGACTTAGCACCTTGTGCTTAATAAGTCCCCTGGAAGCTTCTCATGCCTGGTCACATCTATTCTCCATCCGCACCACACATCTCAGCATCCACAAAACAAGAGGCACATGGAAGGAAACTCATTAATTTATTTTCCATTCATTCAATCAGTCCATGCTGAGCACCTGTTAAGTCCTGAGCTGTACTCAGCTTAATAAGCATCAGGGATGTGAAGATGGGTTAGTGATGGTCCTTGACCTTCAGAAGCTCAAGGTCAGCAAATAGATATTGTACAGGGTGATGGGTGCCATGGAAACAGGAGAAGAGGAATAACCACATCTCCCAGGGAGGTCGGAGCATGTTCTATTCAGGAGGTGAGCTGTTCATTTCAGTACTAGTTGAATTCAATCATTGAGTGGCTTCCTAAGCAAGTACCAGTTAATGCTTACCATGCTTACCAGCTACCATGGCTGGTGGCTCTTAGATGTGACAGCACAGTGACTTGTGTTATCCTTACTTCTGAGACCCAGGTGCTTAGAATGCACCAGACAACCATTAAATGTTGAATAAATAGCTTTTCCATAGTTATTTCTTGGGGGCCTTATATGTCATGCATTTGACCTTCAATTATGGTGTACCTACTGCATGACAGGAACTCTATCTGCTGAATCAGAGGTGAGTGAAAATACACATAACAAGAATGGTGACAATAAACCTAATCTCTGTATGTCCCTAGACTAGCTTTAGTGTTCCTAGTGGTTATAGTTCCTACAAATCCTACCATATGCCTGGTGGCTGTGGTCTCTAGGTGATGGTTGGTGTTAACTTGGTTGTATTAGCAAGCAGTTTGAATACTTGGTAAAGGCCACCCAAATGGCCGTGGGGGCTGCACCAGACTGTATGTTTGACCTGACTGATCAGAGGAAGGATGGCATAAGAAGGATCTCAGTTCTTCGGGGTGTTTTCTACAAGATAAAAGTGTCTTTTTGATGGCAGGATACAACACATTGAAACCAGATAGATGAAAGGCAGTCTCAGTTACTCATACACGGGAATGAGAAGATGCTGCCAGCAAGAACCGCAGAGGAGGTTGCCCCAGGGACAGGGTGACACAGACTGATTCTGCAGGGACAGCTTCTGTGTGGCCAGCAAGGTGGGCTTCAAGAGTGGGTCACGTGATTTTGAAAACATGTGTGGGATCTGAGGTGGGGTGACTGCCACTGGGACCAGTAACCAATGCCAGTACCTGGCCCTGGGATAAGTAGAGCAGGTGCATAGTGGTCTGAAAGTATGGTAGCCTGAGACAGGAAGTGGTAGAGATGTGGACTTGATCAGGCACTTTGGACGGAGAATTGGCCAGTCTCAAGCCGGAGCCTCAAAACTGAGTGAAGACAGTGTTTTAGAATAAGACAGGTTTACACAGAAAAGATCATGGAGTGATGGAGTCCCACTTGGCTGCAATGGAGCATTTACACGGCCTTTAATGGCTGCCTCTTACCCTCTCACCAACTTTTCAACTGGTGTAGCAGAGGAGAGGTGTTGAGCGTTTCTGAGCAGTAGAAGGAATTCTGCAGCAGCACAGTGAGATAACGTAAAATACACACAGTATTTCCATCCTATTGAAGAAATGAGATGGATCCACAGGCCTCAATTTCAAGTTACTTGTGACAGAAGATACTCCTGAAACATTGGAATTGGTGAAATAAAAACACTCGGCTTTTGTTTGAAATAAACCCAAACTACAAGACCTGGCTGTGTTACCAACAGAGCTCTGCACAGAGCCTGCACACCTTTTCTAGGCATTAGGTCCTAAAGAGAAGTGGCCTCTTTAGCTGTCGAAAGGATTCCAGTTAACGTGAGCATGCCCCATGGCTTGTTTCCTGGGGGGAGTGTGTCTACCATCTAGCAAAGCAAGAGATGAGTGTAATGTCAGAAACAAACTTCTGGGACTTTGGAGTCCATTTTTTTTCTTTCCTGGAAGCCCTAAGTATGCAGGAATTAAGTGGGGGAGGGGATGAGATCATACCGAAGCACCCCCACCTCCGTGTGGTTAACTCTGCAAACTAGAGGTTTCAAGATTTGGTTTCTTGTGCAGCAACAGCTCTGGGGGCCACAGCTGCACACTTGGAAGCTCTCAAATGTGGTGGTCTAGCTGGACGGGGCACTTAGCAAGGGCAGTGAGCTTCATACCAAGCCTTTAAACAACCCCTTTCCCAGTCAAGCTCCCATCCTCCTGGACCAAGCCAGAGATGCAGATCTGAAGTTCATTGAGAGAGACTGAACTGCATCTCTGTTTAAAAGACTCAGGTCCCAGGGTGCAAGAGTAGAGTGGTGGGATGTTATTCTTGGTGGGTGTTCTGTCCAAAAGCTCAAACATCTCCATCCCTTTCCTACCATCCCAACCTCGTAATTCATTGTTTATTTAAAAAAAGTCAACCAACTTCTACATTAAAAACCAAAGCAAACAAGACAGAACCCATCACCGCTGTGCTTATTTTAGCAAGTTTATTTTTTAAGAAGATAAAAATCAATATTTTCCCTTGTGCAGCTGATGTCCTGGGGGATGGACTACAGGAATCATAGTTAAATTGCTGCTAGTCTGTCTGTGTGAAAGAAAAGGTCAATATTTTTTTTCCTAGGAAGAAAGCGCTCTGCTTTCCTCTTGGGAGACCAGAGAATGCCTCGGTGGTAAATTACTGGATTTTGTGTCCAGCTGGTTGTAAGGGATAATTCTACCCTTTGAATGAAAACACTCTCCCGCTCGCCCTCTGATTCTTCCTCTCATTTCTCACATGCTCGACTTGGAGTTTCCTCTGGTCTGTGTCACCGTCTTATCCCTTATGCCCGGCAGGACCCCGAAGCTCAGTGAAGAAAGAAGTCAGCTCTGTGGATTGTCTCTGAAGACTCCAGGTCTGAGACTCTCGACCAGTCAGGACATGTTGGGATTATGCCGAGGCAGCACCATCCAGTCTCAGCTGCTTCAAACCACTGCAGTTTTAATTTTTACTCACATTGCATGTCCTCTGACTGTCAGCAGGGGCCTCTACTCATTGGGATCATCCTGAGACTTGTACTGAAGGAGACCTCATGTCACACTGGCCTTCAAAGTGTCATAGTTATGGAGCCGCTGAGTTAAGCATCACTCTTAAAGCTTTGCCTTTGCACTGCATGGATTGCTCACACTTACATTTCATTGGCCTAAAGCAGACATATAGCACTCTTACGTCCACATGCCCACAAGAAAGACAGAGTCAGATTATCTGTGAATAACTCCCAGGATCACTATGACAGTGACACCAATAAATTGGAGTTGAAATCTTGAAAGGACCTACAAGACACCCTCTTCTGGATTATTCCCACGACTCTTACATTTCTGAAAAGTCCAAGGATCTTTCTCCAGCATGGTGGCCCTGTGCACATACTTGGTCTGTTGGGAGTTTTACTGGTGAGGGGACCTCACTGCTTCTCAAGGCGACTGTTGTGTTTCTGAGCAGTCCTTGTTTACTTAAACTCAGGGCCTGAGTTTGGCACTTGGGCTCCTCTGTTCTCTTGCTGTGTGACCTTGGTTATGAAGGTCACCTAGGTGTGTCTCTGTATCACTCTGTAAAATGGGACTACTATCATTCTTATTTGAAGAAGCTGAATTATGGAATGAATGAAATACAATGAAGTCTGTACTTGCTATGTGCCTGCAAACAAAAGGCAAAATGTTCTGCCCCTGCTTTATTCTGACATAGGCTGCTGGCAGACTGAAGGAAAAGTGGACAGTGTGTGTGTGTGTGTGTGTGTGTGTGTGTGTGTGTGTGTGTGTGTGCGCGCCTGCTAATGGCAGATAGAAAAATTATTAAGTAATTATGATAACAATTTACCTACTCATCTACCCAACTATCTATCTGTCTGTATATCTGTCTGTCTGTCTATCTGTCTGTCTATCTATCTGTCTGTCTATCATCTATTCTTTCTATCGATCTATCTATCTATCTATCTATCTATCTATCTATCTATCATCTATCTATCTATCTATCTATCTATCTATCTATCTATCATCTATCTACCTACCTATCTATCATCTGTCCCTCTCTCTCTCATCTATCTATTCTGGTTAGGTTTTTTTTTTTTTTTTTAAGTTGACACAAGCCTGAATGGTCTGGGAAGAAGGAACCTTAGTTTAGAAAATGCTCCCATCAGATTGGTTGTAGGTAAGCCTGTGGGGTTATTTTATTGATTGGCAATTGACATGAGAGGCCCAGGCCCACTGTGGGTAGTTCCACCCCTGGGTAGGTGGTCCTAGGTTGAATAAAAAAGCAGGATGAGTAAGCCATTGGGAGCAAGCCAGTAAGCATCACTTCTCCATGGTCTCTGCTTCAGTTCCTGCCTCCAGCTCCTGCTTTGACTTCCCTTGGTGATGAACTATAAGCAGCAAGATTAAATAAACCATTTCTTCCCTGAGTTGGTTTTGGCCAATGTTTTACTATAGAAATAGAACAAAGTAAGACACTGTCTATCTGTATCAGTATTTTGGAACCAACTCTCTTTAAAAAGCCTGAGAAGACCAGTGACGGGGAAGTTTATTTGTAAGTTGCTCAATCATGTCAGTAAGGTATTTATTTAAAGAGATGGGATTTTATTTTTGTCCTTTCTCTATTTCCAATTTGCTGGCTGGAGTGTATCTCCTTCTCATTCTTTGCTAACTCTAAATTATTCATGCCTCACTTTCTATCCAGGTTTTACTGCCCCCAAGGCCTATATTTACCCTACAGAATATTATGGGATTGCCTACAACTTAAAGTATCTTATAACTATTTTTAATTTCACGGTGTCCACCCCCACTTTTTCAAATGAATGAGTATGTGTCTCCCACAGCAACGAGCACTCAGGAAGTCCTTGTCACCTGGTCACTCTCCTCTTTCCTTTGGGTAATCTTGGGGGACATTGGACTGCCACCTTTCAGTGTTTAAACTCAATATGCTAAAAGAAATTCAGAAACATGTTGCTTGTCATTGCCCTTAATAAAATATTGCCATCATTTTGAACAAATGGCTCCGGATGACGTCTGGTTACTCTCTGAGTGATGGTGACAGGGAGAAGCAATAGCTCTTTGAGGAATGGCTCAGGCATTCAAGAACAGTGGGCCAGCGGAATCCACAGTGGGGTCAAGGGAACGCCTCGCAGGAATCTGGAGTATGTGAATAAGAAAACAGTCATGGACAGCGCTTCCTTTAGAAACCAGTGTGTTGAATGAAGACAAGGTTTGATAACTTTATTAGTAGATTGGACAAGGTCTTGCTATGCAATCCAGGATGACCTAGAAGTTTAGTTTAGTCCAGCTTCTCACTCATGATCCTCCTGCCTCCACTTCCTGAGTGCTATCCATAGAGATGTTCATTACTGTGTCTGGTTTTGTCTGATGTTTCCGTATCACAGGCTCGTTTAAAAATAGTTCTCTATGTACTGATTTAAAAATTCCCTTCAGTAAACACTTCTAGCAACAACTATGAAATAAAAATAATCTGAAGCTTCAACTGTTGCCTAATAAAGTTCATGGGAAATATGAGATGCTCATTCCAGTATAAGAAAGTCTAAACTTGCACACAGGATCATAAAGCCCCAAAGGAGTTTTGCTGCAGTGTTGAGATGAACGTGTAGATGGTGTGAGGAATATAGGCTGAACTTGAATGCCACACACCTGAGGATTCAATGCCGTTAGTGTGCCTTTCAGCTTCCACAGGAGCAAAATACCATTGCTGACTGTCCACCAGGGCCTCAGCCTCATCAAAAGTTAGGTGAACACACAAAGCTGTTGATGAAATCGCATTGGAATTCACCTTTCTAGCTGTGATTTGACTTATTAATCATTGAAAACAACCCTTGCTTATCTATGTTAATAGGTCTCTCAAATACCTTGTGTTTAAAAACTTCCTTTCATGTGTTCCTTTTAGTTTATTGCAATTCCTAATTATTTATTTATTTTTCTCTTCTTTGGGGTGTGTGTGCATGTCTGTGTGTGTGCAAATGCATGTGTTGCACATGCAAGTACGTGCATGTGGAGAGGAAAGGACAATCTCAAGTGTCATTCCTCAGGTTCTGTCCACCTTGATTCTTTTGAGGCAGGATCTCTCACTGGTTTGGAACTTGCCAAGTAGGCCAGGCTGCCTTGCCTACAAACCTCAGGGATCTGCCTGTCTCTGCCTCCATAGTCCTGGGATTGCAAAGGCTCCTCAGCATGCTCAGTTTCTCATATCAGTCCTGGGAATCAGATTAAGGTCCACATGCTTGCAAGGCACATGCTTTACCAATTGACATATCTCCCTACCCTGAATTTTATGATTTCTTAATTATTATTATTATCATTATTTTACTGATTCTGCTCAACGTTCAACAGACTGTCATCAGAAGGCTCATGTAATTTTGATTGTAATTTTAAATTGTTTCCACGAGTTTCTTTCTGTGTGTGTGTTTTTAAGAGATTCATTTGTTTTATTTTATGTGTATAATTGTTTTCCTTGCTTCTCTGTATGTGCACCACCCACAGAGGCCAGAAGAGGGCATAAATCCCCTGGAGCCAGAGTTACCAACCACTGTGAGCCTCCATGGGGTGCTGTGAGCTGAACTTGATTCTACAAGAGCAGCAATTGCTTTAACCAGTCTTTCCTCCATTTTTAAAGGCATGGCTGTCTGTGCCATGAATCAATCCTCTACCTTGCTTGTTTTCTCCTGCACTTTTCTCTTCCTAAGTTTTAGAGCTATTTAAGAAATCTCTTTGACTTTCTCTTCCAATCTTTTTTTTAAAAATCAGCCACATTTCTTCACTTTCCAAGAACTTACTCAAGCACCTACTACTATTCCTGCTTTTATTTTACAGATTTAGTACATGCAGGCTTTCAGTGGGATTATGGACAGTTCTTTTCCATTTCCTGACATATTTATAGTCCTTGGAGTAAATATTTCATATTTAACTTCCCCCTGCATGTTACTTGCTATACTCAAATCACCATGGATTCTTGTCTGAACGTTTAATTTATGGATGAGAAACGTGTTGGTTAGTGTAGTCGGGTGGGTTGGCATTTGTGACACTGAGCATTTCTGTTTCGGCACATGAGAGCCTTGGTCCATTCAGGATGCTACAACGTGATACCTTTGACCAGGTAGTTTATAAATGACAGAATTAATTGCTCACAATTATGGAGGTTAGGCGGTCCAAGCTCAAGGTGCTTGTTGATTTGGTATTTAGTGATGGTCCTTGCATTACAGGGAGGGACATTTTTACTGCAACATTGAGTAACAGATGGGACACTCAATCTTCTCCTCCAGTAGGGGGAGACCTTGTAGCATAATTACCTCCCCAGGACCCCCACCTCTTAATAGTATTGCTTCGGACATTTAGTCTCTATACTTGAGTGTCGTAGGACATAGACTTTCTAACACAGTATCAGGCTGATGTGGCAGAAGATGGCTTGGGGGTAGCCCGACCTTCTGCGCACCCTCCAGGTTGTGATATGGGGATCTCTGGAGTACAGATCTGTCACCTATTGCCCCCCCCCCCCCCATTCTCATCTGACCACTTAGCCACTTGATGTTAGGGCTCAGGCTCCTGGTTTTAGTCTGGAGGTCATATACTCTGACTCTAGTGCCCTAGAAAACCGAGTGGGAAAGCCTAGGTGTCCATGGGAGGGCACTGTCCCACCAACTCCTCCCATGATCCATCCCCCTCAGTTTCATTGAGTTTCTTCTCAGGACAACTGACCCTGGAGCCTTCTCCTGACTTTCTTGCACTTGTCATGACAATAAGAGTAAACCTTGCCGGGCGTTGGTGGCACACGCCTTTAATCCCAGCACTCGGGAGGCAAAGGCAGGAGGATCTCTGTGAGTTCGAGGCCAGCCTGGGCTACCAAGTGAGCTCCAGGAAAGGCGCAAAGCTACACAGAGAAACCCTATCTCGAAAAACCAAAAAAAAAAAAAAAAAAAAGGGTAAACCTTAAAAAATCACCATATAACTTAATCATCTGATTTCTGTCCTTTAGTTTAAAAATAATAAACCAGAGGCTGAGAAGTGAGCTCAATTAGTAAAGTGCTTGCTACACAAGCAGAATTTGGGTTCCTGGTACCCACATAAAAAGCCAGTGGTGGTGACATGCACCTCTAATTCTAGCCCTGAACTGGGCAGAAATGGAAGCATTCCTGAATCTCCCTTGAAAAATCAGTGAGTTCCACATTGAGTAAGCGAATCTGACTCAAAAACTAAGATGGAGGGTGAGTGACTACACCTAATATTGACCTTTGGCCTCCACATGCACAATATGGTACATGCACAAATGCATTTGCACACACACATGCCAACACACACAACAAAAGAATAAAAACACAAGCTATGTTATCTGATGGCTCCACCATCTCACCCATATTTTCTTAGTATAGGTCTGGATTTAGTTTCATACATGTCTGCTATTTCCCATGATAAGTTTTGAAAAAGGTAACATAAACAGATGTATACAGTCCAGCACCTGGAACAAGAAACGCTTTGAATTCATTCTTAGTAGTATATATAGTTGGTACCTAAGTACCTGACTTCTCTTGGTCTGTGACCCAGGAAATGAAAAATAGGCTTACTGAAGACTTTAAAGAGAGGGACATTCCTATGACACTTTATTTAGCAAAGTAGGTATGATTCCAGCCCACCACTCCCTAAGTCAATGGGAGTAGGGGCACATTCCTCCAAAGCCTTGGCCTGTATTTCTCTTCCCCTGTTGTGGGGATGGTGATGCTGTCTCCCTCCAGTGGTGGTGTGAGGGCTGAAGGAACACCTAGTGCCCGGCGCAAAGTGGCTCCCCAACAGCTGTTCACTCTGCATCCTCTCCATGGGATCTTGCAGTGATTTCGTTGAAAACATTCAGGGTTGTCCAAAATAAAGGCTGTCTAACTCTTTTGATACTCTCTCATGCACCCCTAATCTGAAGAGTGGTGTAATTGGTGACTGAGAGCTGCTTAAAGGGGCCGTGGCTGGAAGGGGTTGGGAAGGTTGTTCCATACAGATGCCTTCTCACCCCTGGGAATACTGTGGTTCACAGGCTAAGAGAGCACAGTGGATATGGTGACAGAGCTCTGATCTGTATCAAGCTCTCCTAGTTCTCTGTGGAAAGGGGCAAGAGCTGCCCAGGACTTGCCTGGTATTGATCAGGTGTCCCCATTTAATCCTCTCAAAAGAAAAGGACTTCTGCTGTCCATTAGGAAGAGAAGGCTCCCATAGGTTGTTGATAGAAGCCCTGCATGTGGGGCTGGGTCCTAGAGCCAGTGAAACTCCACAGAGTCATCCACACACACACATTCCTTCATGGAGCTTCTACACCAGAGACCATCAGTGGACTGTCCACAAATTCTATCGGCATGCTTCCTTTCTTGCATTGAAATAAGCCATTATTTCTTGAGTTGCACATCAGATAAGGCAACTGACTTACAGTCATCAGGGCATGAAATGCAAAACCCCTGGATTTGGGACAGTCACTCTCCAAGTCAAATGAGCCAAATGGAGGGTAGGATCCTCTCCCAGCTTAAAGGTTCCTTCCCAGTTTACAAGTTCTCAGAGTCGAATCTGTGAAGTACAGCTGGCTAGAATGCAAATATTCAATGTTCTTGGAACATTGAACCCCACTGCTGATAGAGGTGGGGGTTGGATACTGCCTATGACTCTCTTCAAACTCTCTCCATGAGCTCCTTCTATTGTCCTAACAAGATTGTCTCTCTTCAGGTCATCACGTCCGGCTGGTTTAGCACAGTTAGCCATGCAGCCCAGGAGATGTGTGCTCTCTGGTATAAATCTCCAGATGTTTTATGGACCAATAATTTCCAAGGTGTACATGGACTCTTGCAGCCTGGTAATTACCACTGACCTCCTTTCTGGACCCTTCTTCATAAAGAGCCGCCTCTCTGGGCATCTCTGGCATCTCCTTTTCTCCAAGGCTGGACTTGGAACTACCAGGCTCCTAATTATCCATCCTGCTCAGGGAATCTCTGTGTGGGGTTTTCAGGTCAGGCTTTGATGGAGGGGTGGTGGAGGGAGTCACTGACTTTGATTAAAGAGCTGTGATGAATCAAGATAAAACGGACATCTCATTTCTTTCCCAGTAAACTAATCTCGTGGACCAAACTTAAAGGTGAATTGTCTTTTTTTTTTCTTTGTGGGAAATGGGTAAATTTGACCAAAATTTACTATAATTTCTGTCTCAAATCACTGTTGTTTAATCAAATAAGGACTCACATGATGATTCAATGGAGATTTTTTCCCCCCAACCAAATCTGAGCAATTATTCTGGAATTCAAAACCACATTAAGTCCATTTACTGCCTCCCTCAGCTGGCGAACCCCACCCAAGAGGACCTGACCACTTCACAAGCATCATCTACTGTTATACACACCTCACACCTTAGCCAGGAGAAAGTGATCCTTGGGACTTAAAGAGAAAGGGGAAAATCCTGTTAGCTGCACACTATGTGCTTTTCAAACTACCACAAAACGTGTGATTTTTTTCTTTAATTAAACTCACACCTCTCTTGGGAAAAAAAAAAAAAAAAGAAAGAGAAGGGAAGCCAGGGAAAGGAAATGCTTCAAGTGATAATTGTCTTTTCTTTGATTGTCAAAGTGAAATAAATAATAGGAAAACAGAAGCCCACCTAGTCGATAAACTCGACTATTGTTAATTACCCTTGGAACACATACATGTATTGATCTGAAAATCTTCTAGGTGGAGTGATTGACAGCTTTGAATCCCTGTGGTCCAGTCCCAGTGGACAAGGGACATGGCTCGCAGGTAGCCTGGGGCTGACTAGCAGGGCTCCTGAAGAAGTAGCAGGCTTCTACCAGTAGGTGGGAGTAGAGCACCGTGGATGGAAACAGCTGAGCGGCCAATCCTGAATTTGTCCCCAAACACAGGAATGGTGTGCAGAGGTTGTGAGTTTCAAATCCACTTCACAAGGGGCACAGGGACTCTCAGAAAAACCCAGAGGATGGTTTTCGATCACTCTGTACATCCAGTTTTGCATTCCTTTCTTTGGTTAGGGAGTGATGACACTGTGTTTACATTTATTCTTCATACAGTCCTCTGTTCCTCCTCTTGTTTTTTTCTGCATCTCCTTATATTTACAATTCCTTTTGTAGCTGTCATATCTATGTTTGGTATAGGGTAGAGTATAACTAAATGTGTGTGTGTGTGTGTGTGTGTGTTAGCCAGCAATTGTTCTTCGGTGGGGTGTGATTATGACAGGAAAGAAAGCCTCAGACTTTTGTGAACAGCTTGTCTGTTTCTTTCAAAGGCACTCAAGGTAGTTGATTGTATTGATTTGGTAGTTAAAATGCATCCTGGTACAGACACCGCACAATAGAAACAATACAGAATATGAGTATAAGGATGTCTTATACATGATATATAATGAAATCGGGCGTGAGACTTCCTCGTGCTCAGCTCATGGAGGATGTGTCAACATCAGACTGTCGAGATTCATCATTCATTCATTCACTCATTCCTCTTACGTTTATTTTCTTATCTCCAATTCTCATTTCCGTTACTCCCCCCCCCCCCCATATCTCTACAGGGATGGTGTTTACATTTCACTACACTGTCCTGTTTAGCATTGCTGAAAAATACGCATTTTTT
The DNA here is from genome assembly GCA_902168425.1 of Peromyscus attwateri. Lineage (NCBI taxonomy): Eukaryota > Metazoa > Chordata > Mammalia > Rodentia > Cricetidae > Peromyscus > Peromyscus attwateri. Next base: position 49,222 of record CABHPP010115933.1, read on the forward strand.
GTAGGCTTTCTGTTTTTCCCTAAGTGGCATTAGGCTGTTGATTTTGTTCTGTTTTTTTTTCCCTCTTTTTCCCACTGACTACTGAGCTTTAGAGGTCTGTTCGTGTTGGTGTGTATATATATACCTTCAAGCTTCTTGCCTCTGGTTGCTGGAGAGAATTCTACCTGGCATAGAATGCTGTACAGTGCCCCCTAGAGGTGAACTTCTAAACTGCCCACGGTTCTCCAGCTAACCCAGTTTGTGATGGCTGCCTTACTTTTGTCTCTTTGTAAAACTGGTTTAATGATCTTGGGGAACAGCTTTATCAAATGGCTACATTCCTCTGTTCCCACCAGCAGTTCCCCATCCTATATCTCCATGTCACTGAATCAGTATTGTCTAGAGAACAGGAAGTCTCCCAGTTTAATGAGATTTTCTTTCACGTTTATCAGACTCCAACAATATCCCTTATGTTTTATAAACTTTTCAAGCTATTGTGAAGCTTTCCTAAATTATCTTTTTTTTCTTTTCTTTTTTTTTTGCTGTTCATTACTTGTGTAGAAAACATTATTTCTTTTTCTTTGTAAGTGGCTTCTTATTTTGGAAGTTTCTGAAGTGATGCTGTGGATTTTAACTGCATATCTATTGACCCCGTTGATTTTATTGGTAAGGAGTATACTCCCTGATAACAATGACCATCTGCTTCTTTATCTCAGCACTTCTTATTTATGTCTCATTTCTTAAAGCATGAGCCGTTTTAAACAGGATTAGTAATAGTAGTAATTATTCTTCTGTAGCTAGTTGAAGGAGCTGTTTAATTTTCTCATCAGTTACAATGTTTACTAGAAGCTTTTGGTACATAAACTTTGTGCACTTAAGGAAGATGCTTCCCTTTCTGCTTCTAAGGTGCCAAGGTGCTCATGTGTCTACTGAGATGATTGCATGGTTTTTCTCTTACAGCCTTCTAGCATGGTACATTGAGTCCATACACTTCCCATAAATGGACTCATTTTTACATTTCTAGAAGAAATACCATTTTGGTGATAGAAAAGTGAAAATTTCCAGAAGTTGTTCCTAGAATTAACTTTTCTTATATATATTTTGTAGATTATATGTGTACATATATTTAAATGTATGTCCTAATAAATTAATACTTTTCTATCTTAAGCCCTAGACTAGATACTGGGGCCACATTTTCTACTCTATCAATAGTGTGTCTTTTCAGTGCAAACTCTGAGCAACAGTGGTTTTCACCTGCAGGCAAGTGCACTGTGTGGCAGAGCCAGCAAATGAGATACAGGGAAACAACAGGACCTCTGTTAACTCTGGTCTCTGTTGTAAGCAGTCAGGTCTGAGGCTGACACTTGGGTGCTGCTGGATATTCATGTGGTCAGAGCTGCACAAACTACCATACATAGGAACTGGGCCTCCATCAAATTGTACAACTGATAACATGCAGCTTGGTTAGACTCATTAAGAAGATCTGAAAAAATGCTGATATCACTTGGTTATGGCTCAGATATGTTGGTCATGTTAGTAGAGTTGTGAACCAACTAGAACAATTTTGCGTTTGGCAAAATAAATACTTCAAAACTCTACCTAGCCATTATTGAAATAATGATAGTATACTTCTTCATATGACTTTTTTTCTGAGAAAATATCTAAATTCAGCACAGTTACATACTTGCAGGAAGAAAGGACTTACTCTGAAGAAGAATCCAACTTGGAATTCAAGTAAAGAGTTGCAGATGCAAATTATATAAGAATTAGGTGCACATACAGAATATTGGATTGCATCTATCGTCAAGGTGGTTTTTAACCTGCAAATAAGTCTGGGAGGAAATAACAACTTTGGATACCTGAGATGAAGTAATTGGATTTTCTGATTTCTCCTCTCACCTAATTGGATGTGCAAATGATCTGTCTGCACAGTGAACTTGTGCCCATGGCTCTTCTTTCCTACATTTGCATGGTGGAAATATGTGCATGTGCATGAATTTGCACCAAATCACGTGGGATTTCCTTTCCTGCAGTGAGATCTCAGGAGCCCTCAGATCACACGCATACACAAATGGCCTCTTAATTGGACTGGTTCTTGCAACATTCTCATGTCCTTTTCTGGTACTTTTATTGGACCCAGCATAAAAGCAGGGGACAGAGATAAGGTGGCCCCTATTAAACAGATGGCATCCCAGGAGCACTAGCTATGCATGGATGTGGGGGGTGTGGTCAGCAGAGGCAACATTATTATGTATAACTATAATATTTGCCTCTGTGTGTTTCTAACACCAGCCTTTCAGATGTTATTGGTATGGTCTCAGCCAGCCCCACCCAGTGAGGCTGTTAAGGACAGGCTGGACTCTGATCCTATGGGGAAATCTCTCTGTGGAGAATCCTTTTCAGAGATTTGCATCTCAATGAATATCACTCCAGATTTCCATATGGGCTGAGCTAAACTACTGGATACATCTGAGTTAATGGTCTGTGCTTACTCTTCTCTTTCCCACATTAAATGACAGCAGTGTTGGGAAGGTTCAATGAAGCCCACAAGGCAGGGGTTCTGGGAGCCCTGAGGCCTTTCCTCTCTATATGAGGCTTAGAAGAAGGGGCTAGTCCTGACTGAGAGAAGAAGGGATAAGGGGGCTGCAGGCAAGGGGTGAATGCAGGAGGCGTGTTAGGAAGGAGAGCAGCAGAGCGTGGGGGAAGGACGGGAGGCAGAGGAGCGTGGGAAAGGCACCAGGCAGATCATGACTTCATTTAACTGTGTATCCTCGTTGCTGAGGCACCATGCTCTGCTTCTGAGTGACTGTTTGCCCTTGACCTTGGTTGATCTGCGGATCTTCCTAGTTGGTTGCTTTCCTTAGAGCAAGTTAGTGGGAGGTCAACCTCTCCAGAAATAAACACACCTAAACCCAGGGTGTGATTCTGTACAACAGGGTAGATTCTTTCCTCTCTTTAGCCCTTCTGCTTCGGAACTTTATCACGATGGAAGCTTTCTAGGACGCTAATAAAGAAATAAACGCCTCTGTGACCCTAGGGGTAATGGTGAAGATGGGAGGGGGGGGGGACACTGAGACTCTCATGCTGGTGGTTTTCATGTGTATTCCTGAAAGGACAGTCAATGGTAATGGTGTCACACCACAAGCTGGTCACTAATAAGCTTCAGACCCAGGGTAGTAGGTTTTCACTTGGAATTTATATTAGTTTACTTTTGCTACTCAAAGACTGAGAATACATATGCTTTAGACTCATGATGGTCAGACTGTTTGTGAGTTTTGGCTTGCCTGGTACTTCATGGCACATAAAGTATGTGGGATATTGCGGGGAGCCTTGGTTTACAAAAGGCACGGAATTCTTGGGACAGAGGGAATACATAAAAGAAATGTGCACCTACTGAACACCTCTGTATCCTCAGTGCTGTAAAGAGACCTCCTGTCCATGAACTCACTAGATATTTACTGTGATCATGTGTGTTATTTCTACCCTTGTTTCGGGCTATAGACATTGACAGCCAAGCTGCCTGGTTTAACGCTCCACAATGATAAAGGGCAATATCCTTTCATTCTTGTGTGTGCACTGTGCCACAGTGAGCTGAATGATAGTGATGTTCATTTCCTCCTTCCCTTGTCCCACATGAATTCTGAACTCTACAGAGTAAAGCCACATGCTCATTGAGGGCAGGATATTGTCTTATTCGCCTTTGACTCCCTAAATCATAGCTTGGAGCCTGTCATCCCATGGTTGAAAATATTTGATGGATGGATGAGAGGAAGCATGAGGGAGGGAAGGAGAAAGAATTGAAAAGAGAGAAGAAAGAGTAGAATGGAAGAGAAGAACAGGAAAGGGGAGAGAGTAAAGGATAAAAGTGAGCAAGAGAAAGGAGCACGATTAGACCCCAAACTGCAGGCTAGGAGATGATTCCCGCAGGTGAGCATAAGGTTTGATGAAGTCCTTGCTGGGTGGTGGGACTAGAGCCAGAGGCCTTACTGTATTCCTAAGAAGCAGATACCCAGATTTCTGCCCCTAGATTAGACAGAGTAACGTGGACCAGATTTACTCTCTTCCTGGAAACAACTCAAACCAAACAAACAACAAGCAGATGAAACCCAGCCAGATTCAAGTATATGGAATTAGATTTTCTTTTTATTTTTTTTTGGTGTTGGAGCAAGAACAGGGGACTTTGCAATTGCTAGGTGAGCATTCAACCACTGAGCTACATCCTTAGTTAAAGCATGATTTTTCAAGACATCAGATATCATGCAGTGAAGGACACTGGTCCCTGAAGGGAGAAAAACAAAGTAGATGAATCGTGAACTCATTCCAGCCAGTTGCCCGCAGGATTTCCAGGGATGTGCAGAGAGAGGAGATCTCAGTAGTTTTTGGTAGTTCTATGAGTTTGAAGTGGCAGAAAGGGTAGATAACTGAAGCTTGTATGGTGGAATAACAGAAAGAAGACAAGGAAGGAAGGAAGGAAGGAAGAGAGAGAGAGAGAGAGAGAGAGAGAGAGAGAGAGAGAGAGAGAG